>JABASI010000349.1:0-41873 GCA_019776505.1 Tomocerus nigrus
TATGTGAAATAAGATAAAAGCAAACTGAAACTTCCACTAGTTCTTTACGTTTGCTAAGCAAAGTCAGATTACTTGTTACTAAACAATTGGAGTAGGTACTATATTATACTTTTTGGATTCTCAGGTATCTGTTTAGAAAGCCAAGGAATTATAATGCAGATTACTAACTAGATGTGGAAACCGTTGTTATTTAGCTAAAATAATAAAATGCAATTTTTGGCAATATTTATATGTGTAATAGAACGCGAGAGGATTGTGGTGATAGTATGAAGTAAGTAAATATATCTGTATTATCTTTGTACCTGTTATGTGAAATAAAATAAAATCAAACTAAAACTTCCACTACTTCTGTAAATCTGTTAAGCAAAGTCAAATTACTTCTAATCTAAACATTACAGTGCTACTTAAATTTGTGGACCAGAAACTGATTATCTGATTATTAGATTGATGAATTATAATGTGGATTTCTAACTTGATGTGAAAACCGTTGTTATTTAGCTAGAATACTAAAATTCAATTTTTGGGAATACTTCTATGTGTATACAGATAGAACGAGAGAGGATAGTGGTGATAGGGTGAATAGGAAAAAGGTAAAAGTATTTAGTAAAGGTTTGTTTAGTTCAGTGTGAAAATAAAGAGGAGCTTAAAGAGATCGATAGGGAATGGAGGAGAAAGTTTGCCATCACTCTAGTCGGTCCTATTAACATTGACAGTTGGAAGAGTGGAGAAGAGGCGTAAGATAAAAGTTATGCTCAAGATCTTTTAGGAGAATGGAGAACAAGTGAGTGGCAATATTACATAATGTAATGTATCGCTGTGTTATGAGCTCTGTGTGAATAGTGCAGTGTAGCGCAATAAAATACACAACAGAATGTACTTAGGTATGGCGGGTGGATATTGGAGGAGGGTATCTAGTGTTGGTGTGTAGGGCAGCTCGGGCCAGAAAGATCGGTAAGGTACTTAGGGCACATTAAATACATATATAAGATGGGATTGATGTTTTTGTGGAGATAAATATACTTTCTTTCCTTTTCCACTTACTTTCCTTCGTATTTACGTACTTTAACTTACTTGAGAGTTGAATGTTGAAGTTGAATTGTGTTGAACGTTGTTATGTGGCACTAGTACGTATATTTCTCTCTTTTTCGCTCTGCGACTTTTACTTACTTTACTTAGTTACATATTTCCTGACTGAGTCACTTAAGTTGAATAAGCTCACACGTTTGTCGACTATTTATGTTTAACTTTTGAGTTTGTGCTCTGTTCCCACTCAACTTTGCTGGACTGAAGAGTGAGAGAGTCTTTCTTGTAGAGAAATCAGTATTCACTTCACTTATCTATAGTATTGAAGAGTCCCCTTTGCACTGCCACTGTACACAGGCAAACTAGTACACTTAGATTCCATTTTCAATTCTTGAAATCTCATGCATTCTTATTCAGAGAAGAGAAAGCACATGCGTATGTGCGTGGCTTCTCCCAAAAGTACATTATGGGTCATTGCCATTAGTGACCTTTTAAAAAACTCGTTTTCCACTTTCTTAATGTACTCCACTCTTTCGGTTTTCTTTTATGACACTCTGCGATATGCTCAGGTTGCTCTACAGAGAAATATGCTACGTTTGGCCAAGAAACTTTCTTTTTCGCCCCAACTACAATTACTTAATGTAAGTTACAATAGCATTTTTTTTCCTTTGATATTTTGTTTTTTTAAGGAATTTATTATAACTAAGCGAACATACATTCACAAAGTGTAATGTAACTTTCTTTCCAAGGACAGTCTGAAATATCTTATTCGGCAATTTTCAGGCTTTAAAACCAGAGGGTCTTATTTTGCCCGGCTTTTAGGTATTATTTTATTCAGTCGTGTAATAATATTTGAAAACACCGGAAAATCTTATAAGGATTTTATGTAGAAAGTTTGAGTCATTATACCACAAAGTTATTTTCCTCAGTGTAAGTAAGGAGACAACCAATGATGACTTTCACCGGATGAAAAATTCAAGCTTGAAAAGGGTCAGGTTACGAAAACCTTTTAGTCAAGTCCATGAATGTACTTTGTTTTATGGTTGAGAGTCCTCAAGTTTCTGTTTTCATTTTGCTCTCGTCACGTCATGCCATGTCCTGGTTGTGTAATAAAGCTAAATCTAAAAGTAAAGAAATGCTTTTCCACCGTCTGCACAACGTCTCCTCGTCCACAGACGAAACCTACTAGCAGGTAATAACGAATCGTATCTTTGTTTTTTGGTGTAGATGCTTTTCCCTTTTTTGTTTGCCTTCTTTTCGCTTGTCAGCCTTGTTCTTTTCCCCTTCAGATCTATTTCGATATCAAATAAATGAGAAAAAAATCACATAACTCTATCTCCACTTTCTCCATTATATAGTACGTACTACTAGTATATGAAATAATAACAACAATAAACTAGGAAAGTATACATTCTACTCATTGATGTACTTACTCGAATTGTCTGTCTGTGCCTATACGACCACGACACTATTTTCTTTAGTAAATAACCTTTAGTCGGAAAAGATGAACGTTTCTCCGGATGAAATCAAATAAAACGCAAAAATATGTTTATACGTATATACAATTATTGTTGTACGACCTACATAATACAGTATAGTAAAAAACATACAAAAGAAGATAGTAAAAATGACAATGCCTTAGTGCCTTAGTAATAGACACACGTTTCTGCTATCGAAAACTAGAAAATATATCTAGCGTTTAGTAATACTTTCTTATTGCAGAAGATAAAAAGAGTGAGGAACACGTTCCATTTGATAGTTGGATACTTATACTACTATGTACATAACTTGTTTTGTACTTACTTGGTTTATTTTGCCTCTGTTGTAGAATATATTGCTTTTTGCTGATAGAGCGTGCTTGAACTCTTTCTATCTACGTTGGATGTTTGTAGAATAAGTGGAAAAGGGTAGTAAAGCCGATAAGTCTGATACATACAAGTGTAACACATGACACAACTGAAGATCAGTTAACTCCCAGTAGGATCCTACTATGTAGTTACATTCAGTTTAGCTCGCATCCTTTAGTTCAGTTGACACGGAGCCCTATTACAATATAAATATGAGACGTGTCACAATCAAATGGTGACAAGAAGGACAGGTTCTGTAAGTTTTGTCACGATCGCATACTCTGCGAGCAAATATGTTGACAGGATGCAAAATATTTCAAGTTATTAACAATGTTTGTAATATTTTTCACATTTACTTCATGTCAAGTCAGAATAGAGAGCGAGACATTTCTGTTGTAAATGTAGCTGTTGTAACTAGTGCAATGCCAGAAGAAGTGTAAATAGTACGCAGATGGAGAAAGTCACTGAAGCATGAAGGTTGTGAATAATAGTAAACAGAGTAGAAGAGCGTTTAGAATTGTGCCGAAAGACTAGAGCTATAGTAGCAGCAGTGTGTCTGTGTTTAGGTATCTGTGCTAATCTTTCCTTTCGGATCTAAGGATGTCATTCAGCCTCCATCAGTTTTGATAAAGGAGACGATGATGGTGCGACAGGAGAGCGTTGTGGATCAGAGAAGATGTAGCCCAGCTCTCATCTTCACTTCTTCCGTAATGGTGTGTCGGCTAGAATGGTCGTGTTGTTGTCTTCTCTCTCGCTCTCTCCTTCCTTATTTTCTGTGTCTACTAGTAAGTAAAGAGTTAGTGTTAGCACAGCGTAGGTGGGAAAGAACAGGAATGAATTCAGTTTTATTTTAGTAGACTGTGTCGTCGTTCGCACATTACTTTATAATTCAGAGCACAACAAGGTCGGGTTTCGACTCGAGAATTAAGCATGCCTATCCGTAAATTTCAACTCCCAATGCACTATTCAAAATGTACTTACGCAACTCTACAGAGAGTTCCCGTTCTATCCTCCTCCATAAACTGCCAGAATGATGTTCATTCACGAGTATCTAAATACACAACGATGTACGTATTCTGACTGACGAAGCTTAGATATGATTATACCAAATGGTTCATTAGATTCCTTTCATTACAGTAAATGACCGTGCACTTAATCTCATCATTTCTCCGCTATGGAGCCAACTGAGTTTAGTCCTCGACTAACTACTGCATACATATAAACATCGGTAGGTAGATAGATAGATGTAGATAGTAGTAACGTAGTAGATGAGATGAGCAAAATGCGATTCACGGCAATAATACTTCTGTTCAACAGCAGACTCTACCAACAATCTGCATTTCAAAAGTAAAAGTCAGTAAAACATTGTATTGCCACACTAGTAGCTACGCTTCAAAACACACACACACACAGACAGATACTATTAGCATCTAACGTTCACTACTTTCCGTTATGTTATCTTTTCAGAGTCAACTATATTTATAGGAGGAGACGGAGGAGCTATTTGACTCAACTCTAGTATATATGTCTAATAGCCTATTCAAAATCATACAGGAAATTGATGCTTCGATTCAAGGGAATTCCAAGCTCAATCACCAGCATGCCGACTCTCAATTTGCTTTCTCTCTCTCTTCCCTTCCTTCGCGGCTCGTCAGTCTATTTTCTGGATGAAGCACACGAGCTCCTCGATGATAATGAGGGAAATAATGCAAATGCCCTTAGCAAAGTAATAATCGACACTTTCACAGACATACAATGCGGAGAGCGCTTTCCTTTCAGTCGAACACCTCTGCCGAATAGCAAGAGAGCAGTAGTGAGTCCTCTAAATCTTTATGTGTAGACAGAGAATAAATTCCAGGTTTTATTTTAATCAGTCTTTCTCCTATACGAATCCCTTTTTACTTTCTCTCTCTCCCTTTCTTTTATGTAGTGAGTAATAAAGACAATATCAATAATAACCTGGAGAAGGATGCTATTATTGATCCACCGGTATCATTGTTGTCCTTGTTTTTTGAAGCATGGAATGACATAATTTACGAGGTTAACGAGATTAGGATTACAGTTTCAGTGTCTGTAGAAGGGTATAAACTTTTCTTTAGTTTTCCAATAATTATTGCTATAATGTAAGGTGGCACGTGAAAGATGCCCAGCTTCCTCTCAGCTCTCTCCCTCTCTCTCTAATGTTTTCTGTGAGAGTAATGTGGCGTCGTAAAAAGCCCCAAGGCTCACTGTTTATTATAGGAATATAGTCCAGTATTTATGTACACTTGAGCACTAAAGTTTCAAACAAGTTCTATTATTAATAGTAGAGGACATCTGTGCCCTTTAAAAATGAAGAATAGGAGCTGTGCTTATATTTATATGCGTATCTCTCTGTTTCTGTCGACTGTCTCGACTACGTGCGACGATAGGAAGTCAGTTAGTGGCAGTTGTACAGATGAAGACTCTCAACCAACTGTATGCTAAGATTGCAACTTGGGTGACGTCTTCTTTGCTTTGATGCTTTTATAGTACGTGATTTCTGGAGGATGTCTCTTGTGATTGTGTCAAGTCAAGACAGCTAACGAGAGTGACATCAGCAGAGTCAAGTCAGCAGCACATAAGGTCCGTTAACTAATGTGATGTATGTGTGTGTGTCTATAGCCTATGTACGTATAGTAAATATATTGTTATATAGTACTTAGTATAATATTTTAGTGTAGTCACAGCCGGGGGCAGGAAGCTAAATGAACTATGCTAATTAAGTCGCAGAGCAATTTATATTAGTTGCTTAGGGCAGAGGTGCTATTTCATTAATAGTAGCAGAAGCGGATCGGTTCGGTTGATTCAACTGTAGAGCTATTTACTGTTTATTTAGAGTACAATAGGGATGTCTACTTAAAGGAGCTAGCCAGCAGAAGGAAGCTAATAATAAAAGACGTATGTATCTATATTTACCTACTAGTGTTTACTTATAGAGCCCTTTTTAGTATTAAAGTTAAGAAAGAAGCGCACAAAAACAGAGGCAGTCAATGCTGACTGTCCGATCCGTGAAAAGTCTCGCAATGCACTGAAGAATGGAAAGCTGCGAGAAAAGTTTATGTTTAAGTTGCGACTTGAGTGAGATATACATAGAATAGAGAGAGCCATGCGCTTTGTGAATAAGATGCACACTGCACTACTAGGAGACTAGACCTGACTGACTTTGCCTCTCTTCTCTCAGTTCTCTCTCTCTGTCTCTATACTTACCAAGTCTTCTACATTCTACATATACCATGCCTACCTATGTACATACATAACCATTCTACCCGGTTCGGTTGTCGGTAGAAAAGAGTCGAGCCTCTACTACATGAGAACAGAGAAGAGTACATGAACATGAAACTTTGCCTGGCTTTGGCCGAGTCTGCATCCTGCCTGAATGGTTTTCACTGGATGAGTTGACTTGAGTGGCATACACTGCGAATGAACATTTCCCACAGTAACTGCTATAGACCTGATGACTTGAACTATCTGACATCCGAAACCTAACTAACCTTCTGATTCCTGCTACTACTTTCCTCACTGGAACATGCATAGCTAATACTAGCCAATACTACATAATATTTCTCAAATGCTATTTTATAAGTACCTGGGACTCCTTCAAAATTCAGCCTTGTCTTCATTGCATATATTCCAATTCTAAGTAAAATTCCTTAAAACGAAATTCCCACTATAGACATAATATGAACTAGTACATAGCAGAATTCTTTATATCCTATTACTTTTCTACCTATATAATATTTCCATGAACAGGTACATAGATAACTTACAAGTACGTATTCCTCTACTTCATATCATGCATTACATCAACCTATATAGAACACATACTTTATTAGAAAAGTATCAGCTGTATGAAAAGACTAAGTTTACATCAGGAATAGCAATACCTATTTATTACTGAGAATGTAGAACTAGGGGCGTCTAAAACTGCTACATATTGGCAAACGGAAATTATAGAGTAGGAACAGTAGCGTTTTGCCAGATGTAACTATCTAGAGTTATATCCTTACGTTATACCCATTACATGTTATTTATGTAATTTCAGATCGAATTTTCAGATTTGATTTCAAGCAGGTAATGGATTTTATCATATTTTAAATATAATAAAACATATTGCACCCATTTATTCAGGAGGTTCACCAGAAAGCAAATGGTCTATATCAATGTAGTATTTAATAGAGTCGGCTCGGGCAAATGGGTAAGATGTATTCGATTGTTATGCCAAGTATATTTATTTATCGACTGCTAATAATTCGCATTCTTACTTCAGTTCGGGTTTTGATGTTAATCTTCATTTCGTAGATCTTCATTTAGTAGTATATTTATGGCATAGTAAATACTATGTACATAGCGTTAATTGATCATTGGTAAAGCGCACTTTGACTTGTTTTTGAGCATTTTAAGATATAAAAATCAGGTTCGTTGTAATTATAGTATATTTCATCACAGAAAAGGCGGTTCTGATTGTATTATGGCAGTACCACGCCATCAATCTAGGTTAATACAAGTATAGACTATACACAATACTGTAAAGGACAGGTAAATGTGCAACATAATAATAATATTATTTACACAGTAGTATAACAACAAAGTAAAACTTCTAGATAGCGGAAGAATTTCATATTAATTCCCGACATCATAGCAGGAGAAATAAGAATTTTGCTGTTGGAGAAAGATTTACAACAAGCACATGCTTTTCAGTAGCATAAAGTGTATTCTGGAGATGGTCGCCTACATTCATTTTGCCAGAGATCATTTTGCCAGTTAAAACTTGGGAATCGTGTATTATGCGCATACGTCTACGTAAGTCTCTGTACATGAAAACGAAGAAAGTTCAATTGAAAGATCGAAGTTAACTATAAAGATACTGACTAACGATGAGATGATCTAGACCATGGAACAGTAGTCAGCTTAAGGTTCTGGAACTAGTAGAACGAAGTTGGAGTTCGAGAAAACGAGAAAAAATCTTACTTTTATTTTTTACTCTCTATTCTTATTTTATCCTCCTTCAATGTTTTTATCGTACAATTTCTTCGGAAGAAGACACGATAGCGTAGCCTGGTAGTCATCTTTTACAGCGGAAGAACACGAGCAATGAAACCTTCTTTGGGAAACTCTGCGTATCATGATCATTTGTGCTGTCAACCGTGAGTGAGCTCCGTTTTGAAACACCAGTTTCAGTAGTGTCGTACTGCTAGAACATCTATGATTGAACAAACAAACCCCCCTCTTCTATCAATCTAACTGAAAAGAAGAACATAGAAACGTCACGAAGATTTTTTTTCGATACGTTCGAATGGCAGCTGTACCGATTTGTCAAGTTGAGCCTAATACTATGTAAGTTTCAATTTGTGCATTGGATACCGTAGTAGTCCATCGCACATTGGAATTGAAAGTTGTTTTTCAATGTCTTTGGGTATCAACACAGTTGATGATTCTATCTGTTTCAACATTTCACACCTCCTCCATCAACGAACTGTGTATATTGTATATTATGTGCAGTATGTGAGATTGTATGCATGGTTGCATGCGTATTACATGGTGCTAGTAATGAAAAATGTAGTTATTTATTTTTTTGTTCGAATAACTTCCTAGTAGTTGACCAGTCAGCCAGTACTTACATTTTTATGCTTGATAATGTCTTGTAATAACTTTTTCTGCAATAAAATTGTTACATTTAACGGGTCCCTTCAATTATCATTAAGATTGGCAAGTTAAGTCTCTTAATCTGACACTATTTGCACTACCCTTGGAAATCACAGAATTTTGTATTACACCTTCGGCTAAGGCCGAGGGTAAAGGTCATCCCTCACTACTAAATATAACGGTTAATATTTAATAAGTCATAGCACCTTTTTTTTAGCAAAATTCTGTCTTCTCCTGTAGTTTTGGACTTAGGAAATTAAGGTCTGTCAATCTGGAAACCTGGAAAGTTTTCATACAACGAAATATAGCCATAGCCCCTTTTCCCATTTTGGTTTCTTATTCTGAGATATAGGAAAATTAAACTGAAAAACAATTATATGTCAGAATAATAAGCCAAAATGAGAAAAAAAGACTCGATTTCGTTTTACAAAAACTTTCCAGGCAGATGACTGACCTTAATTTCCCATACGTCAAAATCCAAAACTCCAGGAGGAGTCAGCATTTTAAATATTAGAGAGCAAAAAAATACTAGGGATTATCATATGAAAAGGTTTCCCATAAGCTACCAGGAATCTGGAGAATCTGGCTGGATCGCCTTTATGTTTTTGTAGGATATGGTTGGGATTAACTGTCATCATCCATGATAAATCTAATCATGGTATGCATGTTTGCACGAACCGTATAAGCATTAAAGGCATTAGGAAAAAAGCATTACACTTGGTAGTTCGACTTCGACTCAGTTCGGTTAACGTTTCGGAACTTCCGGTTTGGCTCGGATCGATTCGTCAAATTTTTCTAAATGAAATATTTTTGCAAAACCTGGTTCTTAAATTTTTTGGAGCCAAGCAATGGCTCCAGTTTGGTTCGGTTCCCTAACCAAAACTAGTAATTTTGACCCATCGCATAATAACAACAATAAATTGATAGATTTATTTATGATTTATACCTAATGGAAGTCATGGACTAGATTCATGGAATGCGAATAATGCGATGCAGTCGATGCGGAGCGGATACATTGTGCAGTTTGCCGTTTGCACAGGTAAATGTAATTATGATTATGACTTTATGACTGAGACATAAGGAGAGAAATGAGGATGAGACACAGACAAGCAAGGAGGCAAGAAGAGTCATCTGCTGTATGTAAGTCCCTATTGACTACCCTATTGACTAGGATCTCTTTTATGCAACCTACGCAGATCTAACAGAACTATTAGGTAGGGGAATATTGCAGTAACGGCGGAAAGGGAACATAGATGGAAAGAACTGTCCAAAGAAAATCCTACGCTTATTTTGGTGAAGGCGGGGCATTTCAGCTACACAAGATAATTGGGCGTGACGAAGGCGGAGCTCCGTGACGTCCTCAGAGTTCAATCCAAAGCGGCCTCCGCCATCAAAGGATTCAACTGTTTCGCCAAGTTTTTGTACACAATCTACAAAACTATGAATTCGAAGCTTTAGCTCTTCTGTCTATGTCTGCTCTGCTTCGCTGCTGATTGCCGATCTTCGGGTTTGTGAATGTGAATCTCAAGAAGAACAGCAATAAGCAATCCAACACACACTACTCAGGACTCAGGACTACTCACTCGTCTCGTCTATCTATGTATGTGTAGCTCTTGCTCTAACTGGTAGCTAACAGCCAAGTAGAACATTTTCTAATCTCTGTGCGCATTCAACATTTGAAGACAGACGAGAGTGCTCTGATTTTGATTCGCTCTATCGTGTAGGCATTTGGCTTCATCCAGAGCATCATTTGATCTTGTCTCGTACACGACTCATTCATTGACGGTTGTTAGTTCGGTGAATTGTGTTGTGTGTCCCGACGACTGATCTCTATAACAGATTTGACTGTCACTTGGTGCAAGCAATAAAACACATGCCATTATTTTAATAATCTGTCAACAATAACAATAACAATCGAACGAAATCTTCTTGACAAGTATTCATTCAATTCAAGTGTTGTGTTTGCCGCCGGTACACAATATTACACTTATCTGTTACACACTTCTCAGTGGCTGTATGCTGTAGTGACAAAAAACAATACAAGCTTGTAATTTTCAAAAAGCTTACTACTGGGACTGGGAGGTCATAATAACAGTATAAAAACAAAGAAATACAGCTGACACAAGAAAATAGCAGGCAGGATAGATTTTCCTGTGGCTACCTGACTCATTGAAAGGAAAATACACACAACACACCAACCAACAGCAACACTGAAAATAAACATTCAATCCGATACCAGTTCTAGGCAATTAGGTTTTGGACAAAAGTTATCATTTTATGTTTACCGGTCCTTTTTGTTATCAAAACACCGATATACTGGAATTCATCTGAAAAGCTACATTGCCAAAATAACTGGCTGACAGCTGACCAACACTCAATATTCTGGTGGTGGATAGCTTAACAAAAAAAACTATACAAAACGACGAACATTCAGTAACTGAAAAGAAAAGTGTAATTATTAGTTTCTGTCTGAAGATCATCAAAGAGTCAACGTCAACATTGGTTGCCAAACACAAAATAGAAGTACTTACTAGTTCAAAGAATGGCATATATGGCTGAATCAAACGGAGCTAAACGTTCGAAATTGGACGACGAATCTAGGGTAAGCTTATTGCTGTTTTCGGATTGTTTTTAGTCGTTAATGTCTACAGTTTATGTTTGAGCATAATTTTCAAATTAACTATACGAATACGATCAAACAAAAGGGTAAAAATCATATAATAAAATAGATGATCTCCTAGTTTTTACTGGATGGGTTATTTATACACATTAATAGTAAAAATGGTAAATAAATAATTCACGATCCTTCAGAGTTTCAGAGTTCATTCTAGATTTGTCCTATGCCTATTAGCTGTGCTATCTATGTATATTTATGTGAATAATATAAAATCTATAAAATCTAATAGCGTTCAATTAAATGTTAAAGGGATATTTTAATTTATTTTACACATTTGACATTACTAAATGGGAGGTTTTCCTATTGCCATTGGGCTTTTATGTTTTACCTACTTACTTTGTTTGTACTTATTTATTTGACGTTTTAGCAGTTACTTTTAAAAGCGTTGTCTTGTTCTAAGCCGAGCCTGACCCGGCTTATAATTATAATACATCAGCATTTTTTCGTAAGTATAAAAATGAGATAAATAGTAGTATTCAGTTTGTGTTTAGTTTAGAGTTGCTAGTAAAGCTAGTCCATATTTCTAAACAGAAAAACACCACAGAGTATTCTTTGTAATATAGTTGCAATAATAATGGTAGCCTATTTGGGGTATTATTGTATTATTGTTTGTAAGTACTAAATTGTAATTGTATATAACATGATATACAGACGTATAGACTATATAGTCACTCTATAAAATATTATTAAATTATTATATTCAATTATTCATTCCATATCAACTGGCATTACTGGCATCAACTATATAATTTAACTTAGATCATAGGTTTAGGTAAGTAGTAAAGGTAACGAGTAACTATCGTGTGTATTCAGAATTTCTGACTTCTGCTTCTGTTCTGTTCTGTCTGACTGACAATACGACATAAGAAAGAGGTGTACAGTGTACATAATATATACAATGCACATAAGTAGGAAATAAACTATAGGATTAGGAAGCATAAAAAAGTATCGCCAATATAATGCATGCGGCCGGGATATATTTTTGCATCTTGTAATTTTTAATTTGTGGAACACTGAAAACTGGCATATGATTCATGATTATCATGATCTGAGTTCTGATTTTACTTGTGGTGTTAGAAAACTTCAATATGTAATATAGTAAGCAATTAAGCATAGACAGACAAGTACGGAGACGAAATCTGCAACTCGGATATTATGCGATACCTGGACGAAGTATTGTATTGCCTCTGCCTGTCTATTGTAAACTGTATGATGATACAAAGCAACATCATAATATACTCTATGTCTATTGGAAACTTCCGATGGTACTGACTGATAATTATTATTATGGATCTGTAGACATACACATAACATTTGGCCTGACCCTGGCCTCGGCCTGTCTATTTAATGATGATATGTATTGAGTATTGGTAACCTGAAAAAGTCTAATAAGGAAAATAACGTGTATAATAGCATAGCATAGCAAACTGTAATTTTACTTATACTTTTACAGCTTTCTGCTTTTATAATAGCAAAAGTAAGCATTTACCAATCTTCTTTATATAGTATACCCTTACTTTATATACAGGATAATATTATGCTGTTTGCTGTGCTGTAGGTATGTAAGGTAAGGTACCAAGGTATGATGCATGATTAGCATGATGCATCAGATGCATGGTTCATAAAATGCATTTCACAGATTGACAGAAGCAGACGTCTTTGTAAATCCACCATGAAAACATTAAAATAAAAATACACGAAGGTAGTCACAGGCACCGAAACCTAAGGCATTTCTCCCCGGGTCTCGGACTGATCGCTTAAAATTACATTTTATTTACGCTTAGCTTTACTATGCGGGTATGTTCGGTATGTATGATCAACCTACTTACTTAGCAATTTACAGTTTAGATGTAACGGGAACGGGACAGCAGACATCTGAAAATGTGAAAATGCATTACCTCGACTCTCGCGTCTTTCCGTCTTGTAACTGTACGGTGTATTTAATAATGGTTGTGGTATATTATTATTTAATAACCATATTAAGTATGCACGCATATATGCATTCAATAGATTAAAGGTATCGCATATTCAAGCACCTGCCTATTTTGTGTAAAATTTTGGATTGGGTGCGGTGCAGGTACTAGGTACAGGACACACCCGATACTCATACTCAATACTCAATATGATAATAATATGATATCTATTGCAATACATTCAATACAACTATGAAGGCAATGAAAGAACACAAGAACAGAGAACAGATGTAGGTACTTGTAATTGAAATGCTGCTGGCTGTTGTATACATAAGTAGTGGACACTTGGACACTGTGCAATAGTGCATCGCATGTGCATAGAGAGGCTAAAAGGTTGGATTGTGCACTTGTTTCTTGTTTCATAATTAATTATTATTACACTTAATGTACAAGTTATTATGATAATAATCAGAAGAATCAGAACCAACACAATATCAAACCATTTTGTTTGAAACAATTTAGTATTTATTACTTATTACCGTTACCTTTAACTTAATGTCCTGACGTGTTACACTTTCTATTGGGGAAGTTCTACATTGCATTTTTTAAACCTCTCTATCCTGTCCATCCGGTTCTTACGTGTACAATAAGCAGCAATTTTCACTTGCATCGCAGTGTGAGTGCATGTATTCATATTTACAATATATGGGAAGCAATAAGCGAGCACTAAAAACTACTACCGACTGCCTATACATAGAATCTATACATAAGCATACCAGAGCAACTTATCTGTGTATAATATATTAATACAATATACAATTGAGCAACAGCAGCTAGGTAGCTGAAAGCTGAACTAGCTAAATTGTAGTCAAAACATTCAACCAAGACTGAGTTGATTTATTTTACAAAAACAGAAATCTTTTTTCGTCGAGGGCCGATAGCGGTATCAACAGACTCATCTTATATTATTATTATATAGGCAGTGATTGACGATTTTCCTCAACATGTTTAATAGTTTAATGAGAAAAGTTTTTCTCGTAATTATGTAAATTGTAAATACGCATCTACTAAAATTGAAACGAAGTATTTCCCCTGAAAATTCTTTATTAGCGGTAATGTATATAGGTTGTATGATATAGCTCGATTTGTTCTTTGTTGCCTTACTTGTGGATAACTATGTAGAAGTTCTGGTTCTGGTTCTGGTCGTATTTGCTGTATAAAATTCAAAATATAAAGCCTTCTTGCACTATATTTGTAAACAGATATACCTATACACACTGGCACTGCAAAAGTCTTTTTGCCAATTACCATTACCGTATACTCTATATACTATACCGACTATCGATCTATTTATCTCTGAAAACTTTTGTTTGGAAAAGGATTTACTTTCTAATTTTCAATATACCTGCCGTTGTCACCTTTTCAACTAGATTATCTATAATAAAATTATGAGGGCATTCTTGCTGTCTTGTCTAAACATTTGCCATCATCATTGATTCATTGTACATATTATGCAAGAATTAAGTTTCAACTTAGTGGTAACAGTAAATGCTAAGTGGTAGATTGGAAATTGGGATTAGATTATTAGAACCGAACAGTGCGGTGTGTGGTTCAGTCAGATCAGAAAATCAGAATGCATTTCTTTGCTAGCGCTTTTCTGTTATACACCTTTCTTTTTGTAGCGAGTATAGCCTATAGCAGTAGTAAGAAGTAGAGGAGGAGGCACAAAATAAAATGAGATTATGAGATCAAGTAGCCGAGATTTCAAAGAATCAAAGAATCCGTGCAATATTTTCATTTCACGTTGCACACACATTATGACGACGCGACGGTACTTCAGTCTTTCATTCAATTTTTCTTATCACCCACTTTTCACGGTGGTACTATTTTTACGACACAGTAACAATAGGTGTTATCAGTCTCCTGATCATTAACAAGAAATATACCATGCATTATATCTTCCTAAGCTGTTGTACTTACAACTTACAAAGTTACTGGAGTCACTTTAGCGTAGCAGCTATCATTGAATTCGCAGATAATGTAGACAGTAGACACGTATTCCCTGATTGTCGTTTTTCTCATTTAATTTACTGTGCATTTTACAGACATTCAATATATAGTAGTTTTACACTCTGCGACTTCAGGCTAATTTATATTATGTATGTATAGTTAAGTACAATCTATGCAGACCTCAACCAACCATCTTTCGCATTTGTCAGACAATGTCCAAAGTTGGACAGATCGCATTGACGCAGTCTTTGTCTGTAATTTGCATAATATTGAAAAAGTGTTTGCTTTTGCTGTGCTGAGTGCAGAGTAACTGGGGCCCTCGGGGCGATTTTGGAAGTTGACCTTACCAAATACGGATTGCAGTTCTGAACTCGTTTTAAAATCTTGAGACTTCACTAGCGAAATTAGGATTATGAAAACCCAGGATAGATATTCTGTATACGGTTCGCTCTGAAAACGTTTAACCTTTTGCTTGTATGTTTCGCAAAAAATGATTATATGATTCACAATCACAACTCTCACAACTGATTTGCATGTATACTTTCTAGAAAGTAGTAGGTGTTGATGACACAGCATTATTATAGGTGTAGCCCGCGTAGCGTTTTACTTGTCTTAAAATGTAATGTTTCACATTTCACAGTTCAATGTCTCGGTTAATATTATAATAATGTGTTGCTTACCAGGATTTCCATTTACTATATAACTTTATAGCATACTACCACTTAAACCTTTGTGTTTTATAGCATGGCACATGGCTTATTGGTATCAATCAGAATATATTCTGCCTTCGCCTACTTAGTTGAAAAAGAATGCTGTGACTGAACTAAAGAACTAAGTCTTTATTTGGTCATGAGAAGGCGGGGGGTGTAATTAATAGGTCTTGACTCTTTCATAGCTCAATCTCTTCTCGCTGTGCAAACGCTGTCCAGAATATGATTTTAAGAAATGAACTACGACGAAGGAATAGAAACAGCAATGAAAAGAGTTTACCAAATACCTACCTTATATTAATCTGTAGTTCGTAGTGGCATGTATTCTACTACAAAGTCAGCATATAAGTTAGCATTTATCATTTATCATAGCATTCTAGTAATGGGGTAGCAATATCTGTACTATAGCAGAAAAGCAATTGAAGGAATAGAGGTACATTTAAGTCTCAGATTTGAAATGAATTCTGAATTGCTTACTGACATTTGACTGTGACGTTTTGATATTTATTGTGCCTTGTAGTCTGTAATCTGTTGCAATGTGCACACGAATGAACGAAGTTAACTCAAAGGGCAAAGATTTTAATTTTGCTCTTTTCTTTGTTGAGCCAGAAGGCCAGAACAGAAATGAATAGAATAAACAAAGTAATTTTTGATTTTGACTGAAGTCTCCAAAAGATAACGTTTTGATTCACGCGAATATGAACGTGAGCGATACAATACCGAAGACAGGTCTTCTATCCAGTTAACTATGTATGGCATTATTAGACTTCTATCTTATTGCTTCCCTTTCCATTGCCATTCTGATTTCTGAGTATTTTTCTGTCATGCATCATTTGCATACAGTATTTACATTTAGCCAGGTATTATATTATGTGCTTGCTTTATGCTTCGCTTGACTTGTGTGATGTGATGTGTATACCCAGAGGGGTACCACGTATATTATAGTCATAATTATATGCATCTGTAATCTATACATTTTACAACGTCTACAGTTACATCAAAACTGCCTTTTTGCATCATTTATTAACACTTAGCTTTGCAAATATTATGATAACATTGATAACGCGAATAGATCATAATATTCATAAGAAGGTAGTGAGTTGGTAATGGTATAAAGGAAACTTGTCAGTGCAAAAATATTGCTTCATCACTTAAAATCATTTTTAAGTATTTACTTAATAAATGTTGAAATGTAAGTAAAGGTAACGTCAGTATCGATAAAACCGATAGTTAAACTTAGTGTAAGATATAAGAAACGGTGAAACAGTGCGTGCATTGCAATGAAATTATTAGCCATTAAATATAAGCACAAGGGCTGTTTTGTCTTTCTCACTCTTAGTCTTTTCGTCTACGTTCGTTGATATTCTTTTACAGATGTGGCGATTGCATAAGACTGGCAAGATTGAACAAGAACGAGTTCAAACTTTCTTACTGTAGGCAGTATGCTATACCATTTTATGGCTTAAGAAACTAGAACTAGTTACTATAGAGGTAGGCTATGGTGAAGTGTGAAGGTATCTGCTGAATAATGAGCTGATGCTAATGCTAATGAAATGGTTGGGTTTTTTGAGACGCTATAAAATAATGACATGGTGTAGTTATTTAAATTGATAAATATGAACTGATACGTGGTGATTAGCAGGTGAAAATGACTGTAACTAAGAGTAGGTACTGAAAAGTAATGATCACCTACTACTGCAATAAAATGATTCTTATTGACAGCTATCTATGATTACGGGTCCATATGATGATATTTTTTACAATTTACACCTTATAATGTTACAGAATCAGAATGATGATTTTTGGGATTGGAATTAAAAGAAATCATTGACAAATTCTCCGTTTTGAATGCATGCTTTATTAGCTTTATTACTTAAAAATAAATTGTCACCAGCTTTTTACTTAGTTACTTCAAAGTCAAAGTGAAAGTTACTTCAAAACAAAATGGAACTTACTTGTTGTTCATTAGTTAGTATGTTGTCCATGTCGTCGTCCCTTAAATAACCTTATTTGGGCCGGAAACAAGATAATATGTTTTGACTTTAATCGAAAATGACATGGTCGTATTGTAGGTGCGTGTATACAAATATATGCAATGCAAGTGCTTGCTTACTTAGTTTGCGAGGTAGTTAAGTGTCCTAAGGCAGTGTTGTTGACTACTATGTTGTCTCTATTTGCCAGACACGTTACAGGAAAGTGTAGACTATCTGATTTTAATGAATTGAGAGCAAAAGTTTGCATTATAAGACAAGTCTTGTCTATTTATTCAGGTTATGTACCTGACAGATTAGTATGATTGGTGGTGTGGACGGTATTGTATGCATAGGAAACTATGATGCCATGATTTGTGATATGCAATATGCAACGCAGTAACTGTCAGATGTCTTCTATTTGAAAAAGTTACAACACCACTTTTCATGCAATTAGTGGCATTAGTGCGGAGTCTCACTTTGGGTAAAAATAATGGCAGTATACTTTTTACTTTATGGTAATTTTAGTAAAACTATTGTATTACAGCAGAACAGTACGGTAGTGGTAATTGTAATTTGTATTGTAATGTAATAATACATATTATTTACATTTATTAGCATAAACTATTGCGTAAAATGAAACTATTAACATAGGACTCAACTACATTACTCTACTAGACAAAATTCTGACTATTAAATTTTTGGCATTTACATTTGTCTACATTCATACCTGCTTCTGTTTCGTTTATAGTCTGTTTGAAGTAGGGATGTAGATTAAAAAACATCGTACAACATATCATGCGTAACATGATTATAATTTTATACATTAATATATTTGTATATTTACTACATACGCATACTTAGTTTACCCATAACCACCTACTATGTTACTTAAGAACTTTTTTTCTTGCACATTAAATTATTATTATGACAGTAATGCATAATAGTATCAGTATAATGCCCTTACTTTTTATGTCATTTTCAACAATTTATCATATTAAATTCCATTTCGATTTCAATTTATTCAAATCGTAAATCTCCATGTCCATGCGAACTTATCTAAAACTTATTCTAAAATCTAGTTACTATTTAGTTGTAACTTTGGATTGGTATTTGATTTTTAGAAAATAATACCTGTAAGTTAATACTTCATACCTTACATACAGTTAGTGTGCTGGGAAAGTGAAGTTTACAAGTTATATATATGAAATATCAAATATATTCATCTTGTTTATAGCCAATAAGCCAGCAATTTGGACAAAAAGCAAACCCACACAGTGAAATGATGCAATCCTGCCTGAAGCCCCCAAAATTCATGTAGTATGAGTCAATGAGTTGTAATAAGGATGAGACTGCCTATTATAACCCTCCTGTTACGTAGGGTATATGGCTCTAGCAAAAGCAAAGAACTTAACTAGTAATTAGTAAAGGAAGGCACTACTATTATAGTTGTATCGCATGTACTATATAAAGTGTTAAATGGATCTACATAAGATGCAACATATCTGAATGTGTTACTTGTTTGTATGTAATATGGTAGGCTAAAGGTATATGACGTTATGAGGGTATCATTAAATATTAATAATAATAACGACCTGCTTGGTTGAGATTCGCGTGTAAACATGTAATTAATTTTTAATGTAATTTTGTTTGTTTTACTTGTTTGCAGAATCATTCATCTCAACAACAGTCTCAGCAACAGTGGGGTAGCATGGATAATGATGAAGGTGGCGGTCGGCGAAAAAGGTAAGTTTTTTGGATGTACAATATAAATCATCCTTATTTGATTTACGGAAACTGCTTTGCTGAGCTCTGATGTTGAATATGTAATAGGAATTAGTTATTCTGCTTCTGCTGCCACTTCGGTTTAGTTCCATAGTTCCATTCTTTTTCTCTCCATGTAAGGGCAAAATTAGACTGGAGGCAGAATTAACTTTCAGTGGAAAGAAAAGGCCTTTTTGCTCTTCTCCTGCTTTGAAGTTTATATATGCGGAACGTTTAATCTATGTAGGGGAGAGTACTTATAAAACATTGAATTGTTAGATTACTATTCTGGTTAGGACTTAGTAGCCATGAAACGGGAGAAGTGAAAGGCAATAGTTCTGTCAAATTCATGTTGCATATATAGAATTCTTGCAGGCAAGTCAAGGAGACTCTTAGAAATGAGAAGACGAGTGGAAATGAAATAAAATAAAGTTGCCGAAGAAAGTTGGTCGGTTTGTGGCTACATGTAATTTAATAGTATTCTCTGTGAAATGGATGTAAAAGGAGCTGTGTAGGGAAAAGGGGAAATGGATCTATGCTAAAAGAGCTAAAGAACTATCAGGTAAAGTTATACTTATTACATTGAGCATTTGTTAGGTAGTTTTGAAGGTATTGCAAATTATATTGGTTCATTGTATTATGTAGGTAGGTAGCACTTCTGGTGTAGTGCGTCAGTATCTACCTCTTGTCTAGCGAAGCCTACACAGTACACGCTAAACCTACACCTACACCTAAATACTAATACCTTACCTAAAGTGGCGATGCATTTGGGGGAAGAAAATGTTGCTAAGTATTAAATGGCAGATCCAGGCAGGATCCAGCTAGCTCTCTTTTATTGTGGCACGAAATATCTAGACAGGCAATTTGTAAAGCACTGAGGTCGCAAATTAAATTTTGTGTGGAGCTGATTACATCAGCGCTCGTCTACGTCGTCTAGTCTCCTGTAAGTATCGATGTAAAGATATGGAGTTCACAGAGTAACTGAAGTCGTGTCATGCCAAGCCACCCAATACTTTGATGATTTCCACTTGGACTTGACTCGACTTCGTAAATCGCTATAGAAAATGAAGAAACATTTTGGCACTTGGAGTTTCTCGACGTAAGAAAATGCCTGGTTGATGAAGTTAAGTACCCAAGTGTGACGATCCAGCACATCTGCAGAATTGCTGATATTTCCATGCCCAAATCCCAGTAGTCGTTTATTGCTATATATTTTTTATGTCAAGATACCCTAAATGTGGGCTAACAATAAGTAAGCTGTAATGTAAGCAGTAAAAATAGTTTTCGTCTTTCGCGTGGCATTTTATGATAACTTGGTGACCTTTTACGTTGTCAATACTAGTAGGGAAAATACATGGTGAGTGTGGTGGTTACCATTATGGATATTTTAGAACACATAACACCTGTACGTATATGCGTTTTTTATACGTTATCTGAATGTGTCAAATCTATCTTTAGTTTGTGACTTTGTGTTGAATGGTTTCTTCAATTTTTACTTACACAATTTACAAACACACATATTATATTTAACACTATATGGTGTTGAATAAGAGATTGCTATATTATTACAGATATAATATTATGCTAATGAGGTAAAAAACCGTGAAATGATATTTATATTATTATTTGCTCAATTTGCTGATACTTGTTCTCATTCTTCATTCAGTTTGACTTGACATAGTTGAAGAAATATGAAAGTAAGTCTTCATTATTGGCACGGGTTGGTATTTGCAAGGAGTTTGGTAAAATATCGTGCCAGACTTAAAGCTCAATAATTGGTGTGGGTGGATAGATGACACGTATAGTTAGGGACAGAGCCAGAGAGGCTGTCGTTGGAACGGCAAGAAAGTCAACCATAAGCTTCTCTCGTGTAAGAAATTTGAAGTTAAAGTTAGGTTTATGCTAAGTTGGAGTTGGCTCGTCGGTCGGGTCGGTCAGACTCCATTTCAGTACACTC
This sequence comes from Tomocerus nigrus, assembly GCA_019776505.1. Taxonomy (NCBI): domain Eukaryota; kingdom Metazoa; phylum Arthropoda; class Collembola; order Entomobryomorpha; family Tomoceridae; genus Tomocerus; species Tomocerus nigrus. The sequence continues at coordinate 21,536 of JABASI010000349.1, forward strand.
TGTCTGTGCAGCATGGAATTTTTATTTGAACACCATAACGTTTAAGTGTAAAGTCATAGAAATACTAGAGTAAAGTAACAACATCAACTGCTCTGCTTAGTCCCTGATTCACACATTTCTCTCTGGCTATATACACGGACTCTTTTGCGTAGTAAAAGAGTGGGGAAGGATTTCCCAAGCTGGGAATTAAGTAGTCGTTACTATGCAAGCTAGAATCCACTGTTAGAGTCCCTTCTGGGATCTACTCTACTTCCACTTCCATTCTCTCGTTCTCGTTCACGAAAACTTGTGGTCGTGGCTAACTGCCCGTTTACTTTAATTTCCCTGTCTTGGCACAATAAGATAAAATCTTTGCTTTCTCTTCCCCCTCCCTCGCGTGCAGCTTCTTCTTAGTTAGCTCTTCCTAGTTTTTTCTTCACTCACATCTGTAGCTAGTAGTTATAAACTACATGTACTTAAAGTTACTTCACTTATGTACTTCTCACATCATCGACAGAAGGAAAAGTTACGTCATGTTGCTTAATTTTTATGGCATAGTATTAAACTGTTTTTCTAATTGTAACTAAGCTAAGTAGCTATACTATAAATTTATATTCAACTCATAACATGTTTTTGTAAGCAAGGAAGAAGGTTGGAATCTTTCGCGTGCTCAGACTAATCGCTGTCAATCTAGTCAATCGGCTAATAGCCTACTTAGCAATGAAAATATTTTTTGTAGAGCTAATGCTAACATTTAAGTCAACTTGGTTACTTAAAGAAATCTCATCTTATCGAAGAAAAAAATGAAAAAATGTAAAGGAAGATAAAAAAGAGTTTTATCCATAATCCATAACAATGACAGACTGTCTTATCTGCAGATTACATACAAATGGCTGTGTGTAGTGTAGAGACAAATATGGATTGGCTTTTTATGGCTATATGAAAAAGTTGGAGCATGATAATGATAGACGGTTTGGTATGTTATCTTTTTGTATTGCCAGCCCAGAATCTCGAGCATCTTCTTGAATACAGTTATATGAAACGTAGACGAAGTACTAGAAGCGCGATGCTGAAGAAGTTTTCTCTCACTACCTAACTATAATACTAAGTGCTTATAAAGAGGGCATTCTCTCTGTGTCTGTGCATCTATCTAAAAGTAGTAAAGAATATGAAGAGAAGACTAAGTAAGGAGTCTTCTGTAGTTTCGGAGTTTAGTATATATAGTTGTAGCGAATTGGTAAGTTGGAGATGTCCCAGTGGACACATTCTGATGGGGCAGTTCAGCAGTGTTTCCTACGAGTTTGGTATCGTTAGCTCTTAGCTCTCTAAAAAAGCCTAGACCTGCAGACTGCAGAGCAAGTGATCCTTGACTCAGGCTAAGCAATAAACTCTATTTTGTTCTGTAGTGCTGTAATACCCGGGGATTTCCAACCCATTTAGTGTTTTGAGCCCAAAATCGTCCTTATTCAAAGCCACTCTTATCCTTAAAATCATTTTTGCCTCAAGAGGACCTTATTCCACTCCATGATCATCTCTTCTTTCCCTCTGCATCTCTCCATCCCATGCCTCATGTTTCCATCTTCCTTTTCCCTTCGGTAAGTAAGAGTGAGGAGAAGCCGAACGCTGCTGCTACTGCCTGTCTGCTTTTGTTCCCTATCTTCTGCAATATACTTCGTAGGTATCGCTACAGATTACAGAATTTCGGCCGAAGAAAATCTTTTTGGATTTTTCTTTTTCCTTGCCGTGAGATTTATGTGACCATTTAGTTCTGCTCGACTACATGGGTTCAGTGAAACTTGGGAAGTCGTATGATTGGGTTCTTTTTATTGCTACCTTTTAATATAAAGGTAAAAATTTCTGCAATGTTTCTAATGAAGAATGCCAGACAGAGTAGTCCTGAGTATAATACTTAGTTACTGAGTTAAGTATGTATATTCGGAATTTTAAGTTTGCCTTTGTTATATTGTGATAATGATTTAATGATAATAATAAGCATGCTGACATTGTATTAAGCTGAATAAAAAGGTAGTAGTAGTTGAATGAAACAGAAACTAAAATATGTCATGTCAGTTAGCGAAGCGGATAAAATCTAGCTTTAGGTCTTCTAGCAATTTATTTGTTGCAAGAATTTTTCCAAGAAAACTAGTCAAGTCTGCAAAAATATAATGTTTTTTTACAAAACTTAAATAACAGGAGACTCAGACTGGAGTTATTTGGCAGTATTTACTCATCAAGGGAAATCACACAGTTGTTGTCTCCGTCTCTAGATAGTAGTCGATTCAGTCTGTTTCATATAAATAGGGAGAGATAATATGTTCAAGTGTACTATGGCGGAGATATTTTGTTCTTTGGAAAGTCGGAAAACGGAGTGAAAATGTACCATAACAAACAGAGATGTAGACAATTTCACCCACCATTGAGATGCACTCCCTTTGCGAACGAGAAAGTTCTGGGAAACAAGCCGGTGAACCATGAGCGTAAGATTTATATATTAAGTCGTCGCTCTCTTCTTATGTGTGTGTGCTTGGTTCTGCCTCCTTTCATGGATTGTTTTCTTTTCTTGTTGGGGGTAGAGTAACGAGTAACCTTGTTTAGGGGACGAAAAGGAGTAAGTAATAAGTTTCGTGACATGATTGCTTGGATACATAGAAAGTGTAAAAAATTGTGGCTCGTTTCTTGAATTGAATTATGAGTAGTTCTTTTGAGGAGTCTTTTGCAAATCCCCTTAGCTCATCTGCTATCTCCTTTTGTACTGTGCATACAAAGGTTTTTTTTTATAAAGAAACGGTTCTAAGTTTGTAAGTACACATACGTAATGTAATGTAAAAGTAATGGTACGGACTAACGATATAAGTTGGAAGAAGCTTGAAATATTGCTTGCCTTGCCTACCTACCTCTGTGTACGCTGTTCAGCTCACCATGACTGTCGCTGAGTAATTTACAATCCAATACATGTCTCTTAGTACTCCGAGACTCTTCTAGCTTATATCTCTCAAAGGACTTATATCCGTCGTGGATTGCATTGCATCTCTCTACTACTTACTACTACTAGGCGCCCGCCCTGAGTCTCACAGCGTTATTGACTTGGTTTGGCTTGGCTGGCTTAATCTAAATGAGATTGAGCTAGGTATTACCGCCTTCGTATTACGGATGTTGGCTACTGTACACAAACACATAGGCATGTATGTATCTATAATGTATATAGACATGACATGGGATTGTGCATGGCATAGGGAAGGGTCTGGTGTTTAGGCAGTGGTGCGATTTGCGACTGCATCTATCTATCTGTCTATCTTATTAAATAGTTGCTTCTCTCTCTCTCTCTCTCTCTCTCTCTCTGTGAACATTTTGCGTGTATTGGGACTGGTGTAGAATGTACAGGAAGATTAGATGTAACAGTATCCTTACAGAGTATTATATTAAAGAGGTGTGTTGTCAATAGAGTACTTAAGAGTCGGATAAAGAGACTGCAACTCTCTTTACAACATGAAGCAGTGCTATTGATTTTCACTTTCAATCCCCATTTCTCATTAGAATTGACCTCTCCATCTTTTGTATGGAACGAGGAAATTGGTTTTTTCCAGCTTTAGCCCTCATCGTATATTGCATGGCTCTTGGCTCAAGTCACTCACTCCTATTACATAAAGCACAGCTCGCATCACACACAAAATAGTCAAGTTTTGCCTTTGCCACACTAGTACACATAGACACAGCTTGCTTTTGCCTTTGCCTCCTTCCTAGACTTTTAGTACTGTTCAAAATACATATCAAGTGAAATAGTCGTGACCGTAGTCTAAATCGAAGTAGACTCCCACAGTTGAAATTTAGAATGCCTTCGTCTTCGATCTCTTTAGTCTCTCTCTGTAGTGTGTATATATAGCACTTCGTTTCTCTTGATGTGCCATCCATTATAGATAAAGGGAAAAGATATAATAAAACTCTAGAGGAAATCATGGATCAAGAAAGACCAGGCGGACTGCTCTCTTCTTCTTGCTCTCCTTGACTCTCCTCTCTACGTATGTACATACTGCAGTACTCTTCTCTCTCTACAACTCTCAGGCTACTTTCTCGCAATCAGTTTTAGCCCTAAAATGCGAATGCAACTTTAACTGACTGGTAGTGCTAACCTTAGCTAAAAACTTGAGTCGAGAGTTCACTTTATCTTGAAGTCTGTCTCCGTTAGCTTTTAGTTGTCTATGCCAGGCTGGTGATAAGTAGTATGGAATGTCTATTAAAGAGGCGAACCCATATTAGCTATGTCTCATGAAACGATGATGAGTATTTTGTATGGTACAAACCGTCTGAAACTCCTCTGGACTGAATTTATTCTGCTCTTTGTCAGCTTTTTTCTGGTATTCGACGTAAATCTATGGGTGTAGCCTCTCGCCTATCCCCCTTTTCAAGCTTTTAAGCCACTATTATCGCTTGCCCATTTATGATACATAATTTCAAATCTACTAATATATTATTCTCTTTTTCTTTCAGGGAGGAATCCGAGAGAGTGAATCATATACTTCTCTTTACCATACTAAATCCGATGTACCCTATAACCACGGTGAGTCATGTTATAGTACTACTTTATACTCACAATTAGCGCAATATATTCTGTAATTTACTCTTACGTACCTATATATATTTTGCGCAGGCAACTGTATATGTACCTAGTGTAATTTTACAATGAATACATAGTATACACGAAACTCGTAACTGTCGTAGCATCTTAATGACAATTAATAATTCATTTTAAACCGTATCCCCCTGATTTGTCGTCCTCGGGGCTTGGGGAATATGATCTGATGCTGATAACTTGCTGAATTGGTGAGTAACTTTTGTGGAAGAGCGAGGAGTCGAGTCTATTCCCCAGCGTAAACTCAATTTATCTTATACTGTGCTGCTGGCTCAAATGTATAACAGTTTGATATTTGATCATTTCCTATAGCTACATACAGCAGGCAGTCATTCATGATGCTCGTGAAAGAAACACAAAGAATGGCTTTATGCGAAGAAAAAAAAATTCACATTAAAAGTAAAATACGGGCGTTTTATTTTTGTCTCCATGATTGCAAATTAGATTTTGATTTGTGATACTTGGAAATTGGGATGTGAAATGGTTTAGAATGGTCTTATTTCACGTGTGAAATAGTTTGTTTTTCGTTTTTCCACAAAAGTTGAGCTCTTTCCGGGAAAGTTAAATCTTAGGCTCGAAGGGATGACATTTTTGTTGTGGTATGGTATTGAAAAAATCGCTCAGTTTTTTTTGTCAGAGAATGCTGAAAGCTTACTTGTTTAGTTAAACTTAAATTCAATGTGACTAACCTACTTACTATTTACAAGTTAAGGAATGAAAAGAGCTTTCGTGACACGAGGCAAGACAGGCAATACAATTAGTGTTTATACATTGTTTACATTTTGAGTGTGATATTCCACCTTGGCATTTAGCACGGCTTAGGCTTAATGTACTAAAAGCCCTGTCTCGCCAAAGCCCACATATAAGTGGAGTCAAGTTACTGCCTATGTAAAAGTAAAATGGAAGACACTAATGTATGAAAGTATGTACACTGTTTGTTTTGCCTGGATGAGATGGGGATGAGAATGATTGATGTAATGTTTACAGTTGAAAAGATGCGATAGTGATGTGTCTCGCTGATGGTGATGGTTTTTCAATTTTTCAGGATGTGCTCCACACCATCTGCTCTACACATGGACAAGTTCTTCGCATTGTTGTCTTCAAGAAGCATGGCGTTCAAGCCATGGTTGAATATCCTCTTCATACAAATTCATTTAAATATCTAACTAAAATATTTGTAGTTGGTAGAGACGTATTTGTAGGTTTATAACGCTTTGTTATGAATATTACGTATTTTTCTCTTCGTGAGATTTTGCATATTATTCTATGATGGAGAGTTGCTCTTTTTAAGTAATGTATTTGCTCTTGAGCTTTTCTCAGAGGAAATTCAAAGAAAAGTCTCGGTGGCTCAAGTGGAGTGGATGGAGGAGGAAGAAAAGGGGAAAACTGCGTGAGTAGTTTGAGTTATTACTTACACCATTCACTATCTCTGTGTGTCTAGGACGTAAAAAGATGAAAATAATGCAATGAATGACTGAAAGGAAAATCCTAAGTTATATGTATGTCTAACCGACCCAATCCAACACATAATATTATTACAGAGCTTAGTTACAACCTCCAGTTAAGTACTATATGAATGTATGGTATGGTATGTAGGTTGTGTAGTAGATAAAAATGCGCAAGGTTTATCTCCTAAAACTTTTTAGCATGTTTGCTCATCTTCCGGAAGAAAAGAGTGAGGGTAGGTAGGTACTTATTTTCCTATTTAATATGGCATATGCTTAGTTATATTATTTCTCATGTAGAGCCATCTATCTTAGATATAGTTACTTTGGCATAATACAATATAAAATATACAATGAAAAGATAAAAGTATGAAAAGTATAGAGTCTTATATTATACTACTATAGTCTGTAACGGTTAGTTGATGAGAGCCGATGGAATGGGCGACTCAGGCAGAAAAGTAATACAGTAGAGTAGAGGCTATCATATAGATGTTCTCGGCATAAAATTTGTGGCGGAGTTGGTTGGAATGGAACCTGAAATTTCAGAGTCGGAAGCTCTCTCAAAAGCAAGGTTTCTCAGATGTATACTTTTTTTGAAAATGTGTATTTCAAAAGTTATGATGGAATTTTGAAAGCTAGCAGATATTTTGGCGGTACCGCTTTTTCAATGGATTTCAAGGAAACCAATGCCATCAAAGTCCCCTATTGTTGGAATCTGGCCAGGTCAAATGTTTGTCGATTATGTCGATAAAAGTTCAAACTTTTGAAAGAAAAAATATTTTGTCTGGTTATTCTTCATTGCCTAGATTCATGTTACACTTCCGGAATTGCAGCTTCCAGACAAAAGATTCGTTTTTTCCAAATCCCGCCATAATGTTTGAACTGTGCATTTTCAAAAAAAGTATATTTCTGAGAAACCTTGTTTTTGAGAGAGCTTTCGACTCTGGAAATTTCATGTTCCGACCCCACCACTATGCCACTATGTCGAGAACATCTATGTGATAGCTTTCTCTTCTCTTAAAGAAGTTTGATTAAGTAGAAAGAAGTAATATGTATAGGTATGTATGCATATGCACGATATACGCCTGTCAAAAGAAGATGAAATGAAATAAAAAGCATTTCATGCATATGAATGGAGAAGATAGAGGAAGGAAAAGATTAAAAGTTTGTAAATGGTCTGTCGGGAGAAATGAAGGAACTACTGGATGGTAGGAGTTGAGTTTAAACCAGTAAAGCGTCGCATTCAAGTAAAGCTAAGTTTCCTCGAGTGAAAAATGAAAATTGTGCATTAACCTCTATGTGTGTTTCCTAATCACTGTCTACGTAATAGGAAAGAAGGTTAAGCTGGATTTGGTACTCTACTACTACAGGATTTACTATTATACAAAGTTAGTGTTCTTACAGCCCCTTTTGGCAGTGGCCACGGCCCTGCATTTACTTGAGTTTAGTTTAGCTAATGTAACTGTAAGTTAGTATATCTAGTAGATACCTAAATAAATGGATGAATATTTAAACCATTTGGAGAAGATAACCATTTTATTAAGTAAAAAAGAAATTTTCGAGTAGGAGGAGGAGGAGGAGGCGATTACGTTTGGTTCCGGTTAAGAAAGATAGAGTGGAAATTGAAGATAGAGTAACTGAACTAAAAGGATACCCTTATTTTCTCTTCTTCCATAGATATATCATGTCGGGTATAAGGGAAATTTGTTCTTTTTTATCTTGAGCCTATTTAAAAATCTTGGCAGCTCTGAACAGAACAGCTACTTATTAGTTCTCAATTCTGAGGCGAGGCCAAGCCAAGCCCAATTCTGTAAATAGAGATTTATGAATTATGACATGCTCAGATTCATCGCGTACTCAGGCATTTAATAAAATGAATTATTGGTAGTCTGTTAAATTACGATCGTTCATTTACTAAGTACCTAGCAGTAGCATCTGGCTGGAGACTTGTTAATTTAAGGAGAGCTAATAATGCAGAATTTAATCAACAACGTTTCCTTTGTTGTAGACATTTCTACTCTTTGCTAAAAGCTGTTTTCAATTCAAATGGACTGTGAATGTGAAAGACGGCACAGAGCAAACAGAATAAAATGAGACAAGCAGAAACGTAAATCAGTTGCGTAATTAGTTTTCTTCTTGCTTACTCGGTTAGATGGATACAACAGTTGAACAGTAAATAATAATGCAATAGAACTAGCTCTGGAATAATTGCACGGTGAAAGGAGGAAGGGAAGTGAATTTCTGTGCAAACAGGAAACAATATTGAATTCACTCTCTAAATCCTTATATTTAAGTTAAGTGCTATATATCCTTTGTGTCCTATATATTTTAGTCATCCAATTTAGTGCTACTAAAATTGGTTGAAGTGTGAATAATGTGTGTACGTATAGTATATTTCTTTCTTCAACTTTATATGTCACTATGTAATGGACAAGGAAATTGAAAGACGTGAAAATCAAAGAGTAGACGTGACATATTATATTAGTGAAGCGACTTAGTTGGAAAGATAGAGCAGAAAATCCTATTATATCATATTATGCTCTATCTATAGATGTTATTTTGTGACTCGTGAAACTGTATCTTAAATTCAGGAAAGTGTCGTAATATCTATAGATTTTACCACTTTGCATTAGTAGGAACAAGAGAAAGAGTATTTTGTACATTGTACGAGTGAGTATAAGGGTGATATACGAGTGATTTCGTTTGTTGTATTTTCTCTCTATGTATCCTTAGATAGGAAAGGAGAAAGTTTTGGTGCGGTGGCTCCGAGAAAGGGGGATGAGCAAAATAAGGGAAGCTATGCTCACAAAGTCACACTAAAAGGATAGAATGTTGTACATCAGTTATAGCGTATTGATAGTGTCTCTTCTTCTTCTCCGGTGTTGTATATGTGTGTACATATAGAATTTAGTAGGAAAGTCCGGAAAGTAGAATCCAATCTTTCGCAAGTCTCATGCATTTTGATAGACATGAATAAAAGATAAAGCCGACGTGCTTGTACAGTAATTTGTTGGCCTTTGCCCTCAAGCCATCTCATAAAATATTCCGAGCGTAGCATTGTTTTACTTTCCTACTTCGTATGCATATATTTACAACGTTCGTTTACTGACTCGCGATCAGTATATATCTATGCAAGTGGTGGAGGAATCATTGTGCATAACTGTTTAGACAGTGTCTAGCTATTATTATATTATGGGAGGGAGGCTAGAGAGAGGTTTACGGATATCAACCTGGGTACTCTATATGCATAATACATAATCTCGTCCTCTCGTCTTCGTCTCCCCGTGCACAACTACTGAACTAGTGTGCTTGAAAAGAAAGATAGAATGCACAGGCAGAGCATTGTTTATATTGTGTTGGAAGTAGAAGTAGTGCAAGCAAAGTAAATCGAAGTCGTGCAAGATTAGATGTCAATTGGATCTTGCTTGCCTTCATGTCCTAAGCTAGAGCCAATATTTGTAGATGCGTTCTCAATTGAATCAGTTGTGTAAAGTGCAACTGGTTAGCATAGTTAGCGAAGTAATTTAATAACAAAACTGCAGTTCTTATATTTGCATAGGTCAATATATGCCAACTGTACTTTAATGGAAATTGGGATAAGATATTTAAATTTTGTCTTATACAGATAACTGCGTTGCGTGATATATTGATTTGATTTGAAGGGCATGGTTAGGTGACTGATATTGAAGTGGACGGATGAAAAATCGGAATCGTTTGAACGTAATAGCAGGTAGGTGAACGTAAACGACTGTCATGAATGGGAGGATATATTATTTTTTTGTTCTGCTTTGTGGTGGCTGAGTTAAAGAGCTCCTGCTGTTTGGAAGGTATGTAGTTACAAAAGAACACTGTCGGTCGGCTCGAGAGGAAAGCACGTTCCTAATCGAACAACAATAGACCATTTGGACAAAAGTTGTAAAAATCCTTTTTCTATGCTTAGCCAATTGTGTGCGAAAAGTTTTTTGTGGGAAAGGTAAACTGGGCTACCGCAGATGGGCCATTTAGAGTGGTTGTTAGTTTGGAACGGTTGTAGCTATACTATTTTGACATTACAATGGTTTTCTGCGTTTAACTCAAAGCTAAGGCCACAATACTTTTTATGACTTATGGTCAGAGATAGAGATATGGCTGGAGAGTGGCACAAATAATTTTCAATGCTAAAGGTGTCTAGTGTCTAGTTGCTGGAGAAAAGTAGTTCATGCGTATCATTCCTAGTGGTAGATATTACATAACTATGTGTCATTTCGTCGTGTCCCCATTTCCAATATAAAAATGTGTTTCGGGCAGGCGTTTTTTGCAAATTGGACCTTACTTTATTTATTGCTTTGAAAGATGAGTATCGTGAGATAAGTTGGGCGATAAATACAAGATGGTAAGATTGTACAGCATGAGGTACATTTTGTAATTTGCCAAAGTGAATTTGAAGAGTGATTTGATAAGGAGCAAAAGAGAACGGAAGGAGGTTACACTTTTTATCTCTCGTCAATATGCAAAATTAGGGATTGTTATTCTGATTATCAATGATTGCGTTGGAATGGTATGAAATTTAGTAGGAGGGTTAAACGACGAAGCGTCTCTTTAATCTATTCCTTGGATCGTAATTGGCCTTGTATCCTTGAGTGGTTTTAGTTCTACTATTCGACTGACATACTATAGAACGCTTAGTTAGCTTAGCTGTGTGTGATGAGTGATTGCAGTGCACTGTAGTGAATCGGCTGAGAAAAGCTTTTTTCTATTCATGAGAAGATGAGGTGCAAATTGAGTTTGCACTGTAGAGGACTGTGTGTAGTTATTTACTATGAAGTATTGTTGGGAAGATCCGCCTTCTTGATATTGTTTTGGTGAATAGATTTATGATGATGTGTTTCTGTTTGAAAACATAGTAGTCTACAGAGAGAGAGAGAGAGAGAGACACATAGAAAGAGAGAGAGAATAGAGTCGAGTGAGAGTCTAACTCTGGAGTGAGTAAATTGGAGAGGATGCATCAGCAGAAAATTCCTTGGTCGTGTCATTCCCATTTCGCTGAGACGTTTCTTGGAGTTTTTTATGTGCAATTGGAGACTGTAGGACAAGGTGCAAGAAACAGGTGCTGTGTCATTGGGAGGGAACCTTGTGTTATGTTCGGGAGGTTGTCGTACATAATGTAGCAGTTAGTTTTTCTGTCGTAGCTCTACTAGTTTGTTTTAGATTGTATGCTGGTAGTGGTAGGCAATGGCAGTAGTGAGTAGGCATTAGACATAAATGATGACTTTTATATGGCTTTTCATTGTTCGAGCTGACTATGGCTAGCGGAGCAAGAGGAACTGACAATGAGATAGAAAGGCATCAGACAGAGTGGATTCTGTGTGGATGCTACTGCTGTAGTGACGTCGTCGTCGTCGTAGTTGTGTTGTTTGTACAAGCACGGTACATTAGTACATAGGAGGACAAGACTAGTTCTGCTCTGGGATAGAAAAAATAATACTACTAGAGAGATTGAGTTTCTAGGGAGCACTACTATGTGAGTGACTGAACTGAAGTAGATGCACATCAGTAGTAGGCAGTGTGTTATTATGGGCTCTATGCACTTACTTATTCTCCATGTACTTAGAAGAGTGCATTGTATTACATAGATTGTTAGGTAGTTGGTTTTGATCCTCAAGAGACGAACACAGAAAGAGATTACAAGATGAATGTGTTATAGTTTCGTTGAGTAAAGTCAAGAAAAGGGATGTCAGCTAGAACTATGTAGCATGCGAGGAACATAGTAGCTATATAATATTATAGCTAAGTGGCGAAGAACCTAGTAAGAGTCGTTTCTTCAGTTTAGTCACCTCAATTTGATTCTGGGACTAGTCTCCGTTTAATAATTTCTACATTGCACACTTCTTCTCCTTCTTCGTATTCGAGTTGGTTCTGGTAGAAAAGAAGAATAGAAGTGCCGTAAGTCGGCTGAGTGAGCAGTGAATGTAATCTATATAATGTCTGGTCTGTGGCTAGAGAGGAAAGAATGAAATTCGCTTACAATGTGTATACAGTAAGAATGTAGAATAAGTGATTGATGGCTGGAGCTGTTTTCTGCATCATTTATTTAGATTAAGTTGAGAGGATTGGGAGCACCTCGGTTCATTTAATAGAACTCTGTGCATCAGTCAGGAAGAGACTTACTCTTTTGTTCTCCTCACACACTGACTTTCTCAATTGACTCTTAATGGCCAGAAGTCTTTTGCGCCAATAACACACAGAATAAACTATTATCCCCTACTATTACTACTCTCTACGTACGGGTTGTATATTATAAGTATTATCTTCTATTACTTATACATAGACCCAGACCCTCGTAATATAGGCATACTATTTTATTGAGAGTGGAATGTATACTTTATATTAGGTATATGCTTCTTAAGAGGTTTATATTAGGTAAGGAAGCTTTTTTGGAATATATGAATGTGTATATAAAGGTTTATGATTATATTATTCCGTATATAGCTGCTAAATGTGTGTTTGTATTACCTTGTACGTGTGGGTAATAGGTTTAATAGATGGCTAAGGTAGATTGCTTCTTCTTATAATGTTTGCAGTTAGGATGAAAAAGAGGAGAGCTGTGTGTATGTGACTATGATGGTGAGGAAGACAAGGGACATGCAGAAGATCAGGAGGAAACCAAAGTGAAGTCTAAAAATATGGTCGCTCTGTCTCTCTGTCGCGTTTTTAGTTCCTTTGATATGAAACAAAATCCCTTGCCCATATTATTATAGGGAGTAGGAGGAGAATCTTTTGTGATGTTAGATGGGCTCTCATGAAAGATGTAAAGAATTCCCATTTATAGCCTAGACGAAGAAATCCTATTCCCTTTCTTATTATTGTTATGACTCTGTGCGGGCTTTATTGTCAACATTATCTTTGTGACGAGAGGAATGGATTCTACGACGACTTTGTTTCTTACTCGGAAATATACTTGCCAAAACTGATACGGTGATACCCGTCTTGACGAGCATTTTTGTCCTCCATTCTCATATGTTACTAGCTGACTAGCTCCCCAATGTCATTACTTAGTATATTATTAGTATCTATTCTACTATCTCTCTACACTTTCATACAAGTACTTTTGTGTATTTTCACTCCTAAATATAAAAGTATGAACTATGCACATTGGTTGGTTGGGTTAGAATATTATGGGCTCTACAACTTATATAAAGTATCTGGATTTTAACGACTATGTCAATACTTCTTACGATTAAAGTAAACGCTGTGTAGTGACACACATAAGCGAAGGAAACTAACCAGTTCTGTCTGGCATTCGTTTCGTGTTTCAATCCAATTGAATTTCACATCAGTTGTGCATAAAAGCAACTTTCAAATGGAGATATTGACTTGCTCTGTTCTGTTGTCTTTTATGTTATGTTATGAATTTCCTCCAGCAAAAAAGGAAAAATTTTAATCAAGCAAAACTATCCAAATCTCATCATTTTTTCTTGAGCATTTTTGCCATTCCTTTGACCGTTTTTCTGTATTCTTGCTATGCCACTTCTGACTACATATATATGTATACACAACTACACAAGTGAACTCGCACTCTTTACTATTTGGGTAGGGGAAGAGGTAGGTGCGCTGCACAAAATGCTACACAAATATTGTAGACATGAACGGAAAAGTTTCAAATCCGGCAACAGTTGCAGACTTTGAATAGTTGAGTTTTATACGCACATGCTGGTTAATCTGGTTCATGGCTCGTTGTTTGGATTTTGGATCCCATTTCCACATTTTATATACTTGTATACATTTAGTGTTGAATCTCATGTGACAAAACACTATCTATAGGCATAGCATCAAAGTGTTCCAGAATAGTTTCTTGCAAAATTGAAATGGTTGCTCTAGATTTGGTGAATATTTTTCATTTTCTTTTCTGGGGCTGCACTCTGTTTGCAGTAGCCTAATATTTACAATTAAATCTGTAAAAAAATAATTGGTAACAAACATAGGGGCACAACGTTCTTGGGTAGGTAAGTTAATTTTATTTTAGGAATGAGATCCTCCGTTTCCATCTAATGAATATTGTGCTTTGTGTCGACTGTGTCGTGTGATACATTGTATGTTCTTGAAGTGCAGTCTGCAGTGCAGCCGCATCTAAAGCCAAATTCAGCAACCTAGAGGTTAAGATTTCATATAACAGAAGTTTGCTCTTTCTCGCAATATCAAGATTAAACTTCTTGGTTTAGGTACAGAGACTAGAGAGTCTTGCAAGAGATGCAACAGAGTTAGAAGGAAAACTGTCATAAAATGTACTGTAGTATGCAGCAGAGTTTATACATCTTCGTTTCAGTATTCATTTGTGACGATTAGGTTCATATCCATTATGATAATGAAAGTTGTCAAGCAGAGTCTGAAATTGAAAATGCATGATACAATACTGTGCATGGTTGTAGATTCGTACTGTGTGCATGAGAGATTTTATGCCAAATTACATGCTCATAAAATTGCTGTTCTGGATGATTTAAATAGTGTGCTCTGTCATCTCAAATGGTGAACTATGTTTCTTTCCCATGACCGCTATAATCATGTTGTGCTATGCACAATATTGTAATTTTTTCATGATAACATACAAATCACATGATGCTATGTGTAGGTACATATTTTTACTTAGGTAGGTACGAACGTAGAATTTCAACGTTCAACTGAAAAGTAAGTCTAGCAGATATGCTGTGTTTGATGTAATATTATTATGTATACGTAAATAAAATATGTTTTTCATGGATGGTTGTGTTCCGCGATTCGAAGAAAGCTCTGTAGACAAAGTTAATATAGCCGAAGACTTGTGAATCCTTAACGTAGTACTTACTTCTTCTGTTCCCTTAAATTGACATGCATGGTAAAACGTATTTATTTGGGACGTTAGTCGATTTAGCCGGGTGAAAAAAATGGGAACATAATAATGACATGAATGATGTTAGTCTTTCCACATGCAATTTCATGGGATATATAGTGCGGGACAGAAAATGACAGACTGCGCTTGTAGGCTTGTAGGTTGTCAGATGTAGGGATGTAGGGACGTTGTGTGTTTAGGCTAGGAAGATGTAGAAAAGGAGGGCAGTAAAATGTGAGTTATAGTTATTGGAAAAGGAAAAGATGAGAAGAGGCAGAAGAGAGAAAGTTGATTACCTTCATTGAAAATGTAATATCCTTTTCCGTGGTCTCATTATTAATAATTGTGCTGAAATCCGAACAAGGTTTCGTTAGCCTTTGCATATATCTATCTGTCTGTGTCTGTATGCGTAGCTTACATAAGCAATAAGCGATTGCCAGTGTATTTTCTGACCGTTAATGATGTCGAACGTCGACCGAAAGTACCAGCGTGGAGGTTATGCGTATTTGCAGTTATTAGTGTCTATGTAAGTGGATATGAAAAGGAAAATATTGACCATAAGCAAACAAATGAACAATATATTTATTTGATGCTTGAATATAGAATCCAACAATCTGTAGCGTAATGTCTCTCTCTCTGTGTGTGTGTGAGCGCGGCAGGCAGAGGCAGGCAGAGCAGAACTTGGAACAATCTCTCTAGAGATTCTCTCATTCTGGCTACATTTTTATTATTGCACATAACGTAAAGCGCAATGAAATCTGACATGGCAGACAGGACAGGCAAAGTTAATTTTGAGTTTCCATTGCAGCTGTGGTTTCATGCGGTTAGCTCAGATAGTCAACTCTCTCTGCTTGTTCTCTTCCTTCGACTTCTCAGTCAGTAAAGTTTGTAAGTTGTGTTATTATGTTGTTACATCATCCTTATAGTACATACAGCAGTATTTAGTATAGTAGATAGAGGTAAGTCGCTTTTCATTCTATTCTATTTGATGCTAAGCTTGTGCTCGTCGGGACGGGAGTGTAGCTCTCTGGCGCTTTAGACTCGGATTTTGGCTCTAGTTGGTTTCACTTGAGTAGAGTTGAGATTGGAAGTTAGTAGTCCTGTGAAGGCTGTGTGATATTAGTTGCTCTGTTGTAATAATATCACTTTGAATTTATATGGATGTAATGGGAAGTGAAGTGACGGCGGATGTAGATGTAACAGGAGCCTGAGCCATAGTAGAGTTGGTTGCTTTTACAGAAGTATTTCGTATGCACACGCTACACTACACTCACTCACATCAAATCACATCACATCAAACTCGACGTTATATTACATTACATTACTTAAAAGATCCGTTCCATAACCCATACTTTCATTCCAATTTCAGTATTTACTGGGAAATTACATGGATTCGGATGTTATGGTGTACTCTGTAATGTTATGCTATTTAATCCTTATATTTCCATCCTCTCTCTCTCTCTCTCGCAGAGTTGATTTGACTTTGACTTTTTTCCATTCCCTCTCAACGAACTATGTGTTTGACGAGCGTGTGAGTTGAGTAGCTCGAGCAGTTTTGTACGAACGATCAGTGGATGGGATGGAGTGGTGTATGAGCGAGTTTTGCCATTTATTTTGTGCTTCGTTAACTCAAATGCTAGTGTACCTATGTACCTATATGAAAATATCAAATTCCCGTGTAAATGCCGAAATGGATGCTAGGAGGAATAATAATATTAGAAGGCAGAAAGGAATCGTCGTCGTAGTCGTATCGTACGTACGTTCGTTGTCGTTGGCTTGGCTGCTTAGAGCTAGAGTTTCTTCTCTCTTCCGAACATCATCATGTTTTGAAATAGAAATGAGATGGCCTAGTAGTAGACTTGATATTATTTTCTATAAGCTCATTGGAAATGGGATGATAGGAGGATTGCGAGGCATCTAAACAGAAACAATTCAATAAAAAGGGATGTTCCATTTTGAATGTAGTCGCGGAGTCGGAGCTACTGCTAAATGCCATTTCCGTGCAATAATAATGCTGTACATGTACGAATGTCCAATTAACGGCTTTAAGGGAGTATTTTCCTAGGATTTGGCCTGGAGAACATCAGGGAAAGTCTACTAAATAGCACATTGTTAGTTGGCTACGCTAGTTAGTAAATAAATATAGACTGATGTTCACTTTTAGTGTGAGCAAATGGCTGTTCAGTCACTATTCCATAATTTTAATTATAGTTTGCGGTCGGAAGCCGTAATACTCTCTGAAATCCAATCATAAGTAGAGATAGAAATGCTAGTAGTCTATTTCGCACAACTCTCTCTCTCTCTCTCTGTCTGTCTCTATCGCTTTCACGGCTCTAGATATTATAGTCAAGTGGAGCCAAACAACCCGGAGCTAAATATCGAAGCTTGAAAGCATCTCACGTAGATATTCCATATTTATCTGTATCGATATTGAAGATTCGCCTTTATATATCTCATTTTTGTTCTTCCACTCTGTCAGACACAAGTCTAGCTATAGTAGCTACTCTGTGATACTGTGCATATCTTCTGTACATATTGCACAAGTGGATGAGATGAGAGCAAATTGTGAATTCCATGCGCCTTGCTTTTTCAGAGCTGTAAAGGCAAACAGACGCTCCTCTCTACTTTCTACTATAGCATGTAGTCTTGTTCCAGCCTTTTCATCTGCTTCTAGTAGAATACTGGAGGACTACTACGCAGATGGGCAAAGGCAGACTACAACACAGATGCTTCTAATTTTCTAATCAGTTCATGTTTATCGACAAAAGTTTCCAAGCAGCTAAGCATAAGCAAGAATTCTAGCCGTTGCTACTTAAATGAATTTACACCGAGTGGTAGGAAGTAGAACTTAGGAGCCTGACTAACAATAAGTAAGCGTAAACGCTGAAAACAATCTGTTCACTCCAAAGACTTATCCACAACTCGACTCAATATAGGAGCAAAATGTCTTTCCTTCTTCTTATAACTTACACATTTAAGCCTCTATATGATAAAAACACATATTTATTCCTTTTCATATTAAATGTGTTATGAACATTTTCTCTTGTAAGGAATAGTCTGCTAAACTGAAGTAGTAGTGAATATAATTGACAGAAAAAGGTGCATTGGCTTAGCTGCTTCCTTATTATGTCATGTCTTCTGAAAAATAACCATTCCAATAATAGATATTGCAACATAAAACGAAGAAAAGTTTCTCAGGTCCTCAAAGAATAACCTAACTTATTGCATTTCCTGATAGGAAAGTTTGTATTTTCTAATATTTAGTGAAAAGATGATCTTATAGAAGAATAGAAGATACAACATTTATATTTATTAATATATATTTAGATAGTCGGATTTTTACGTAGGAGTTTTGAGTTCGAAGTTAGTTTCGATATCTTCAACTTTCAGCTGCGGATGACTTAGTAGTGTTAAGTAGATTTGGCAACTTTGGTGGGTAGGTATCTATTTCT
This sequence comes from Tomocerus nigrus, assembly GCA_019776505.1. NCBI lineage: Eukaryota > Metazoa > Arthropoda > Collembola > Entomobryomorpha > Tomoceridae > Tomocerus > Tomocerus nigrus. Next base: position 39,881 of record JABASI010000349.1, read on the forward strand.
ATACAGGCATAGTAGAAAATAATAATATTATACTCTCCTTTGCTTTCGCTTTAGTTCGTCTTTTTATGTGACAATTGATGTATAACAAATTATTATTTGTACAAGCGTGTTCGGTGGCGTTATTACTTAAGACGCCATAAAGGCGTCCTTTATGTATATGTAAAACATTCATTCATATTGCATTGTTTGGACTCAATCATTTTATTGAAATGAGGTCAGTTGCAACGTGGGTGGTTGAAGAGTAGTTGAATACTAAATTATGTTGATAGTGAAACATCAAAGATAGGGATTGCGTCTGAAATTGAAAGTTAGATCATACATACAGTAGAAAAACGGTAGTTTACTGATTGTGATGTGGGCGATATACATAACGTAAGTAAGCCATTAGACCACATCTGTGTTGTCGTTGCAGGTATTTGTGAAAAAGGGAAAAGACGATTCTCTCCTATATACTCCCATAGAGTAGTGGAGTATAAAAGTAAAAGATGAAAGGGATTTATAGATTCGCTGTGACGGACGGAGTACAGTAGTAGTAAGTGGTAGATGGAGAGTTTAGTGAGTTAGAGGAAGCATAGTAGAAAATAACGACTTACAATAGATTTTTGTGTGTGTGTATAATATAATGGCGTGTGTCTGGAGAGGAGTGAGAATGGGTAAACTGGGAAAGATGAAAGAGATCTCGTTTGAAGTGAAAGGACGTCTTTGACGTTTGAGTGGTCGTTGTGGAGCCTGGAGTGATGACAGGCCGTATTTTTATGTCGAGAGCACAAAATTGAGCAAAATCTGTCAATAGCACAGAAAAGCGAAGCAACTAGCACCGAAATTGAATGTAGAGCGCTTTAGTCGCTAGTCTCTTCACTCCACATTAAAAAAGAATAGGGATTTTATGTTGTCCTGCTATGATACTTGATAATAATATTGTTTGGGTGGAAATAAGGGTAAGGAAGTATATAGGGGACCGTTATCATCGCAGAGACTGCTGAATTGGTATATAATGTTATAAAAGTTTTTTTCATCCTCCTCCTTCACCTCCAGCCTGATTACCAAGTCTAATTTCTCATGTTGAGCCGGGGGAGTGTCTTCTCTTTTTGCGCCTTTATTTACCCAGTGTGTCGGAAGATATTAAGTAAGCTTCACTAAAGTTAAGAGTTAAAAATTAAAATAGCAAAAATTCCTATCAGTGAAAAATACGTAAGCTTCTAGCAAAGTATTATCTAAGCTAAACTTATTTTTAAATACTAGTATATATTTTATAAAATAGAAATAGTATACTATGTAATGATAGTATTGAAATTAGGCAAACTTTGGTATTTTTCCTTAACTGATACTTACATTCGATAATATCGAGTCTGCCAAAAGAGCCAAGGAGAGTCTACATGGAGCTGATATCTATTCTGGATGCTGCACTCTCAAGATTGACTTTGCTAAGGTATAGTAACTTTCTTTTTTCACTATTTCTTTCTCCTTTTGCTTTCTTTCTTTGATTACTTTTAGTCTGTCTGAAGAGGAAGTATCTATAGACAGATGTGAAGCAATGTATAACTACAACTGAGCATCAGAAACTGAGAAAATTAAAATGTGTTCGGATTGGCATGCTTATATTAGAGATACCTCGTTTGAAAGCTTGCTTAGAAATAGATAGCTACCTAGTAGTGAAAGTTTTCAGAGCCGCTGTTTTCCATTCTGAAGTTGGCCGATTGTTCGTAAAATAAAGAGTTTTGTTTGCAGAATGGAATTGAACTTTGGGCTTGAAGTCAAGAAGTCAGAATGGTTGAAAAGGATTAGATTTGATCTTTTCTTGTGTATGATGCCTGTTATAGGTATACATCCACAGTAAGTTATGCGAAGAAAATGAAAAGTAAACTATTGAATGGACGTGTTTTATATGAATGTTTTGTTTAGAGTAATAGGAAAATGTGTGAATATAGGGGAGCTTTGAATCCCTGTTTTTTTTTTTCAAAAAAAAACTTTAGCTGTTAGTGTAATCTTAATA
>JABASI010000350.1:0-41789 GCA_019776505.1 Tomocerus nigrus
ACTATATCTAAAAATGTGTTTTGTCCAAACCTTATGAATAAATTTCTGATATTTCTATCGCTATTATATTATTGTAGCTACCTATATGTACATATCTATACATTTATTTACATCCGATCCACTCTTCTGTGTGTATCATGTCATTTTTAGAATTGCTAGCGCAAGAAAATGTGTGTGTACGTGCTACGATGCAAAGCAAACTGTGCGAATGCGAAAGTGATTCTTTAGTTCATTCAGTTTGGCATTGGCATCCTTTTCTCTGGCAACTATACACACACATTTCTTTCCGTAATGTAATATAAAATATAGTAATCGACTAAAGCGGTGACAGATAAACACTGGCGCTGCCTCTTTACTGGAGACGGGAATCACCACCCATGTGGAATTACCGCCTGCGTCCAATCGTATTGCATCAAAATTGCGCTAACCCTTCTTACTTTAGTACATACCTGCGACTGCAGTTAGTTGAGCAGCTTTATTTTATTAATACTTATTTTCTAATTACATTTTATTGGTATTAGCACATTACATCGTTAAAGCAATAGCAAACGGGATATATTTATTTGAAAATGATTTAATGCTGCCTTACGAAATGATTTAAAATTTTCATACAAAAAGAATTGTTTTATTTATTTACTATTCAATACAACTAAAGAAACTCAGATTCTGTGCTAGCTCTGGTAATTCCCGGCCGTCGGTAAAATATGCAGGCGGTGATTCCAGTGCGTCTGTATTTCCATGTAACCCGTCTAAAGCAGAGCAGAATAGATAGCAGAGAGAAGAGAGAGAACGTGAAGAAAGAAGACGCTTCCATTGAAGTTGCTCCTAGGGTGGAAAACATGTTGACTCAACTTGACTTGACATGACACGACACAAGAGACTCCAAAAGCCTATCCACCAACCAATGTCACTCACTCAACTATGAAATTCGATTTCGCTGCAATGAAATACAGAATACGTACTCATGTATCCTCAATTCTCTCTGTCTGCATACACACACAAGTATATCACATACCTTATCCTCCTTGCAATTGATATCACCACTCTATAAACTCTAAACATCCTACAGAACCTCTCTGACTATTAGTTATGCATTTTTATATTCATCTCCAAATAAAAAATATTGCTCACAAGCGAATTTTTCAATTTATTTCCCTCCGCGCATTAGTACATTCTGCTTTTACGTTAGTGAATGAAAATTGGTCAATTGGAGAAAATTGAAATTAAACATTTGAGAAGTTTAATCACCTTCCAGATAGTGAATATAATACTGGATTTTCTAGTATTTTATATTAATACAGATATACAATTAGTCCTTTTTGATGCATACCAAATAAATGTCGAATTTGGTGTTGCTTATGTGCATTGAAATAGAATTAGAATTGAGGGACAATGGAAAATGTGGGTACTTCAGTAGAAATCGTGATTTGATTGAAGTTTGCACTAATAATAACGTAAGATTAGATATTGAGTCAGGAATGTGGTGCAATGCATTAGAGAAATTCATAAGAAGGAGAACTGGAGAGAGTTGGATCATTTACCACCTGAGAAGAAACGGCGCCAGGGCGGACGGGGGGTCCGCACTCGCCACCAACCTCGACACAATCGTCCACAATGAAAGGTGTTTATATGTTTAATTATCTTCTTTTCGATCCTTCCTTCGTTTCTAATGTACGCATATTTTATTTATACTGGGAGTGAGAACAGAGGATTGGAAAGGCAAACCGTGGCACTACATGTTTGCTCGGCTAAAGTCAATTCAACAGAAAATGAGTGAGGCTGATGCTCAACGTCCGCCAAGCAAGCCACAAGAAGAAGAATACAGGACACCATGGAGCAGGAGCTATGAAGTTATTGCATAATATCCAACAGCAAACTTTAGCCTGGAGCAGGATCAAAACTTAGTAGTTAAGATTTTAGATATCTTTTAGCTATGCACAAACAAAACATTATAAGACTCCAGAAGACCTAAAACTCAGCATAGACATACACAGAGCAGGTAGATAGATATAAAGCGAATATTATTTTACTATTATCTCCAGACATTAGCTATATAGCTCAGTCGACTGTTCAGTTCAACCTACTGCTAGGGAATAGATGAAAGAGCTGGCTAGACTGATAATAATAATATTATCTGTCCTATCAGACTCTAACTCCAGTACCAAATACCAAACGAGAATTCAGAGTGAGTACAAGTAGAAAAAGTGCCTGACCTGCAGAAACCCTGCGGAAAATCAGCAGGCGGTCGCAAACCTGATGCTTTATGGGAGATCTAATGGGACCCTATTGTGTTGTCACAAACCTTGAATGCTCAATGCTTATCCACTAAAATATTTTATGCTTGCCTTCCTTACACTACAATTCTATACATACGCACCACAAGGTAACACTTGTACATATACATACCTACCTTTTCTTTAGCTACTCACATGTTATATAGGCAATTGAAGGGAAGGGACTTTGAATATCAAGTCCATTGCCTTCCACTAGTTTTTAGCTTGCCTTTTGGCATGGCTTCTATGACTATCCACAATATAATTCCCTCCCACTATACTTTTTCTTATCTTGACATTCTATTCTAAATACACATTGCATTACAATAGAATATTCACTAGGTACTAACGTAGTTATCGCTTACAATAGAAGGAAAACATCAAGTAGCATGGCAAACAAAACAAAACAGAAACTGTCCAGCACACCTACCTTAGCTCAGAGAAGCTAATATTATAAAACATTCTCTAACCAAGTGCCTGCCATTTGTATATCAACGATATATATCTCTGTATAGTTTAGTGTAGTACTACTGGGACTTTTTGATAGGATATCATGTACCTACTGGAAACTATAGAATACATTTTCCAATGTCTATCTCAGTATCAAGTTGAAAAAGTAAGTGAAGTAGGGAGTTGACGACCATATCGATGCAATGCGACACTTACGAAGGATGGAATACACTTTCGCTTTCATCGTTTCCTTTTCTATGCCTCCTTGTAAGTAGATAATGTAAGCAATAGCAATCGGGAAAGCAATACAATCCAATTCACAATGTAAATAAATAGATAGACTTCGTACAAGCAGTATAGTAAAACTGCGTAGAAGAATCCTAAGAATGACTCTTTTACCATATCGAAACGTGTCTGTAGTATTAGCTATCTTTACAGTAGACTTATTTGTTTGTTAAAGTAAGTACATAAGAGAAGCTCTAGAGATAGTCCGGAATACACGTATGCATCCACTCTAATAGAATATAAAAGAAGAGAGAGAGAGAGAGTTTTGCGGTATCGTCCTACGCGGATCGTGGTATGCCTTCACTCAGATGAGATGGAAATCGATCCGAATAATGGGTAAACAATTCCGGGAGAGGTAATCGTACTTTCTATTTACTAGGTAGTGGTATCTACGTTGGAAGAAGGAGTCTCTCTCTGTATCCTACTACAACTAAATGCGTTACATGGCATTATTTATACGGAGATATTTGTAATGCAGATCTAGTAGATGTTATTTTCTATTCGCAATCGCTCACTCAGTTCCTTCTCTTCTTCCCTCTCTCTCTCTCACTCTCCCTGCTTTTGCTAACAACATGAGAGGAGCATTAGACATATTGGGAGACTGAAGACAAAGCAAGTCAAAGTTGGAGAGAGATAGAATGAATCGGCTCTAGTCAACTAATGGCAGAGCTAGGCAAACAATCCTAATGACATTATTCCATTGTATGTATTGTATTCCTGTGTATGTATTATGTTTGCTTTCCTCCGTGTTGTTGTGGCCTGTAATACTACACACACATATCTATGTGGTGTGGTGTGGCTATAATAGAAGTATAGGTACGTAACGTACATTCCGACTCACGCCACCATCAGACTTGGCTTTGCCTTCGTGGCATCTCCAAACGAATTTCGGCAGGATAATAGCATTAGTATAGGTTTTCGGGGAGTAATAAAATTGCACAAGAGTGAATTGGAGCCAGTCGGATTTGAATAGAGAGGAGAATCGAGTGTTGAGGAAGAAAAGGAACCTGCTATTGCTACTAGGAGTAGTAGTAGTGCCGGATGCACAATTCCTGAAAAGGGTTTTCCGTGCCTTTTGAATATTTCATTCCGAGCCACGGATTATCGCACGCCAAGGTGACATTCGCTATTCACTTTGTCGGCCCTCTTCTCAATTCCATCTCTTCATCTTCTCCATCCATCTATCCATCCATACATCTATCTCCTATCTATGTACATACATTACCCCAACTATGCCTATATGTAAATAGGGATATCTGTGAACGCCACATTCTTACATCTCTAATACTTTGATGATCCCGAGCGAAAAGCGGCAACTGACTTCCCTTCCTTCCTACACTCATCCTAGACACTCTAATTCAATCCATATTACCTTTTTACATTATTTAACGTTAGTTAACTTTACTACCACACCAACGACATAGATACACACACACAGAGATATATGTAAAGATAGAGACGGAGAGAGAAGGGAATTTAACCCCTCTACTCTCTCACTTCACTCACTTTTCAAATAGAAAACTCACAGAGCTCGTAAATTACCAGTACATGATAATTCTTGGAAATCCGTCGGGAAAAACGTAACTCCTGCTGTGACACTATAGACGTAAATACGCTCTACTAAAAACTCTGTCTCTCCACCTCAAAACCTGTTTGGAAAAAAGCTGGACTTAATTCAACACAGCAAACAACCATTTCAACTTTTTAAAGATGTGATTCAAAGAGCTAGATTTACGAACAGCTTTTGTAAGGTGAGAGCTATAAGGTCTGCCGTATCCAGTGATATATTCTCCTGATTCATTTCAACTTCACTTTGCGTCCCCACAACAAACTAATAAATTATTGCAATTTTTCTATTTCAACGGATTTTTCAGAATACTGATGATGGTAAGTGTCCTTGACTATAGGTATGAAGGCAGGTAGCTCCTTCAACTCCCAAGTAGCAAATTCTTTTGCAATTTTTTTAACGTTGCATTCCTCCTTTCAAATCTTACATCCTTTCTAATGCTTTTTTTTCAAGGAATAAAGAAAAGTAACCTTTGGATGGGTTCAAGTATCGAGAAAAAAGTGACAAGACACCAGAATTTCTGAAGGCATTATTCTTTGGAAACATTTATGTGTATTTTAGTAGAGGCAGTGAGACATGAATAATTGATGGCCAATCGGCGAGAAAAAGAAAATGGAGACTGAAGGAAGAATTTATAAGAGACAGTGTGTAAACAGAAATTCTATTAGTATTGCCACACTATCTACAATGTCTATTCACTCATTGTCAGATGAGTATATCTTTCTGTCACCAAACATACACACACACACAAAGATAGACTCACTCACTCCACTACTCACTAGATACATTACCAAGACTTTGTTTCTCTCTCTCTCTAGTCTCTACCAATATTATAAAGGCTGGCTGACTAAAGTGCGGGGTGTCAAGTACTGTGATAGTCAGCTGTCAGGAAGAACCGATTTGGAGAGGTGACAGGAGGCCGTCATCAAAACGTCACGGCCGAACAAAGAGGTGCGAATTATTGACAAGAACAAAATACATCATGGCTTCTTGACATCTCAATCCTCTGGATATATAACTCTCCTATTACACAATGTGACACTTATAGCCTCCTAATACCCTCCAACTCGGAAAACAATATATTTTGCCAGAGAATTCGACGGCCCAGGTGACCATACATAAAAATACACACCTAGAATATTATAGATTGCTCTCAGCAGAATATTAGACAATGCATAGGGAGCTGTGGAGAGTTGGCTGTTGCTAGCAAAATGACGATAGAGTCGACACCGCTGTGTTCCCTGACCCCCCAGCGACAACCAAGAAGAACTACCGCGCCATGCCACTTCCATCCGTCCCGTCAGTGTCTTATGTCTTGTCTTCCCTGTCACTGGGGCTCCTACCAATCGACTTAACTTCCATTCTCTATCCAAAACTCTACCACACAATTCTACTCTTCATCGATTTCTTAAGCTATGGCTATCTTTTTTTACTGTCATAACATGAACACCAACAGTGAACAACAACCATAACATGTAATACTCTTCTACCCCATTTCTAAATTAAAAATTCACAATTTCTTCACATATTTAAGCTATGGCTATCTTTTTTTACTGTCATAACATGAACACCAACAGTGAACAACAACCATAACATGTAATACTCTTCTACCCCATTTCTAAATTAAAAATTCCCAATTTCTTCACATATTTTATTCACCACAAAAATGTAGCAATAGAATTCAACGTTAAAAATGCATAATTTTCCTTTGACATTAATAAAACTTGGTCTTTTTGCAATTTAGTGAATTGTAGGGAGTGTCAGACATTAAACAAGTGGGATGCGAACAAAGAACTTTTAAATTGGACTGATATGGTATTTTGTCTTTTGTCGAGTGGGAAAATGTGCATTGCTTAACACAAGAAAGTGCATTTCTAGTGCATGTAGCGAGTACTTGCCCATTTCAAACAATAAATAATGTGAGCCCTACGAAAAAGTATCGCAATGAAATAAATAAGACCAGAAGGCCCTAAATGTGTACTTAATGTACACAGTAAGCTTTTTCTTCTTGTGTTGAGGGGTAAATTGCATATTGCTGTTTGCGTCAGACTAGAATTTCCTCTATATTCATCACGGCCACTAAGAATATAGATCTCCGGACAGACAACTGCAACTATTATAAGATATTAAGATACTATGCACATTTTGTGTAGAGTAGAGATTGATATATCTATGACTGTTCCACTCTGGGAACCTAACACACCTGAGACCCAATAATCATTGTGCAACTTTGCTAACTCTACTAAAACACGCCACGCCGTTCAATTTCCTTCCCTTACATATTAACTGATATGAGTCAAAGTCTTCCCTTTGCTTTTCCGAAGCCACATTCTATATTCTACCTGTACAGAAACTAAGCTCTATCAAACTGAAAACGAATTGACTATAATAACTTAAGTTGCAACTACATAACTTAGAATAGTAGCTAGCAGTATAATATAAACATAAACTTCCCCCTTGGCCATCATGGAGTTGGCTGGCTCTGTGCACTAGCGAGCTACGCACCTTGACTTGGTAATCTAACTAATCCTAGCTAGAGAAATGCAATAATATTCTAGTGCTTTGTAGCCCTTCTGTTCTATTGTCAAACCTCCAACACTCTTACATTAATTCATAAAACGAGCAGAGGACATATGCAAAACTGGGTAATCAACTTGCATAACGTCTTCAGACTAACAGCAAGCAGTAGCAACACTAATAATAATAATTTATATACTTTTATCATCTTGTAGCCCTCCGCTTATGTCCAATTCATGCTTGCAAAAGGAGAAATAGTAGGGAGGGAATGAATTGAACATTATACAGATTCTAAGTATATATAAAATATCGTAATACTTTAAACAGGTATACTATATAAAATAGAAGACATAAGGAGATGTTTATTAATGTGACTCTAATAATCTACACTGCAGTAGCTAGACAGAAGTCACATAGCTCCGCACATTGCACAACAAGACTCCGACTCACATATCAATGACTTTGTGCAAAACTCTTTTTCCCAATTGAACTCTGAATAATTGAAATGTGTCAGCTTAGGAATTTTGATTGCTAGCTGTAGAAAAATCTGTCTAAAGGTAAATAGATTGCCTAGATTATTTCTAAAGCTTATCCAAGTACATGCACATAAATTAGAGAGCCGAATGGAAATATAAATGTACAAGAGAAACAGGGCTAAGTCAAAAGCTGACTATAAAATGAGTTTGCCATATGCCGTTTCAATTACTTTGCTCACATCCGTATTCCTCCAATAATGTAAATAATATTACGCAATACATTCGCTACTAGAAAATAATATACACACATGCAAGAGTATAACTACCAAGTTAAGTCTACCTCAGTCCCAAACGCATTTATCATCAGATTTTAACTCAAACTTACCCTTTGGCCAAACAAATACAAAATGCTCTTATCAAAATCCATCTATCTACGAATATTCAACTTTGCATTTCAAATCCGCTTATCATCAACTTAACTTATGAACAAATGGCCCTAATGCATACTTTCTATAAAATATTATACGCACATACTACTATACTTGTGTTACGTAATATAAAATCAATGCACTCCCTTAAATCTTACATAAGTAGTATTTCGTAAATAACCTGATTATTTTAAAAAATCTGAGAGGATTTATGAGAATTCTTATTTTGTAGTTACATTTGCAGAAAAATGAAGAATATTGTGACAGCTCTGCTTCTTTTTTCTTAGACATAGGTATAGATATACTAGAAATAATATTAAAAGAGTTGAGTGAATAGGAGAGAAAATGTTTCTGTGCTCATGTATAGAATTGGAGTAAAGGGAATCGTGAAGGGAAGGGAAAAGCAACGATAGGATGGCAAACAGACACATCAAATCTTAAATCGGATTGCGATTGGTCTGACAGATAGACAAGAATCCAGATCCACGCGACCCGCCTTTAGCCTTATATGGCTTACTCTAACTAGATTAGATTTCTCAGGAAGAGTCTCATGGAGAAATGCCATTTATTTCCTCCTCTGCTCCATTCTCTTATCACTCACATTTAACTTGACTTATTTAGATAGTTGTCTTGTCTTGTCTCACCATATGCAAAACATCAAATCACACACACACTATATTATACTCTAATCCTCTGCTCCATTCTCTTATCACTCACATTTAACTTGACTTATTTAGATAGTTGTCTTGTCTTGTCTCACCATATGCAAAACATCAAATCACACACACACTATATTGTACTCTAAACGACTCTAATAGATTACGCAATAATATGCAATCTAGCCCATAGATTTTAAAAACACATTCCAATATGTACACTATCAGTTCAGCATTCTTCAACTGGGTTGATAAATGCATTTAACATGTATATTTGAATGTTGCTCTTGTTCCCAAAGAGTAATTGCAGTAATAATATTGAAAAACAAAGGTTAATAGTCAATTGTTATTTATGTGTGCTATTGATACGCTACGATAATAGCATAAACTCCTCTTCCATAATTCTAATTCTACTCCTCTACATAAATAAATTAAGCTAATAATAATGTATGCCTTGTAACGAAATGCAATTACATTCAATATAACTGCTAACAATATTATAAAAGTTAATTGAATGAAATAAACTAAGTACCTAGTAGATAAAACTAGGGGGAAGGGCATAACATTTAATGCTTTAATATCTACGTATTAAAAAGCAAACAGGCTTATTCCGCTCAGCATGTGTCCATTATCATATAGAGGTGATATTGGTTTCCTAAATAAAATAGTAAACAAGAGCTTGCGTGGAAATCTGATCGGAAGAAGGGAATGGCTGTTTATATATTCAAGTTACTTAAATTATATGATGAAATTCTGCGTAATACATCTATTTACATTTTCATGTGCAGTAAAGCACAAAAGGGAGTATAAATACAATTAAAGCCACAACATATCAGTGTGCCTCCTCGTTGAAAATGCTTTAAACTGAATACAAAGTGTGTTTATTTGAAAATAAATGCAAAGTGCCGGTTTGCCTATGATTTTCCTGCTGGCATTGAGATTGTAAAGTTTTTGAAACTGCATGAGCTGTCAATCCGGATTAGAGACCGACAAAGCCAAAGCCACGACAACCCGACCAGACCAAAGCTAACCACTGCACCGTAGATAGTAGTCGAAGGGCCAACTGTGAAAAAAAAACAATCTCTATATCTATCTATCAAGCTACGACGAAGTTTATTAGAGGGAAACATGGGATTAAAAACTTGTCTCATGTCTCCTCCACGCTATAATGATAGTGGAGACACAAGAAATAAGTATTATGAAAATGAAATAGTGAGTCGATTGAATATTAGCATGAGAGTGGATGTAGGAATCAAAAAAAGAAATAATAATAATATCATCTGGCTAGCTTCAAATGTGGTCCGGCTCTTGCTGGACAGGATTCATCGGCTCTCGCACGGACATGACATTAAAGGAAAGGAAAAAGACGAAACCACAATGTCAACGTCAACGCATTGTCAGCAATGTATACACATACAAATAGATGTAGTATATTAGATTATAAGTAATAGCTCGGACTATCAGATCACCCGCCCTATCGTCAACGTCAAACCACCAATGGCTCCAATCACTCGCCCGTCACCGCAAATGTCGTGATTTCCCATATCAAGTTATTCTCCATAAGTACAATTACAATAGAATAATGGGAGCTTGAGACCTATTTACTAAATACTTGTTTTCCTTTACTTCTCTTCGAGTGGATTGAATTGGAAGTTGGTTTCACTCCGCTCCAATGGATTACACTAATAGTCAACCGAGAAGGACTGCTGCAATGCAGGAAACATGAAAAATGAGCAATCAGACTCGGAATTGACTACGCACACGTAACTACTTCACATAGAAAACAATTTTTACCTATAGAGAATACAAGTACATATATGTCGCATATATGACTTCAGACTGGAAAGGTAAAAGGACACAAAAAATCCATCAATATTCATCACATTGGAAAAGTAAATGAAGCTTTTCGGAATTCATTACGTTTGATGTTGCGGTTACATTGCGTTAGCTTTGCCTTAAAACGCAAGGCATGGCGACCTCACCCTTAGCTAACTTTTTAAACAAAGCCGATCTACTAACAACCGCAAAAGAAATTGTATATCTTTACATATATTATCATCACGTGTATATTGAGCAGATATCTGTGGGTGTATTATTATCAATCAATATCCCCTTTATTATTACGTCCTATGTAAAATCACTAAACGCATGAAAGTACAAGTTAAGGCAATAATAGCTTCAGAGTGCAGGTAACTACTAAGTAGCTATTTAATCATCAGTTTTTCCAACTCTCATCCACTCAACGACATCACATTCGAATTACAGAACTGAATTTGACCCAAAGAGAACATTTAATCCATTATAAAAAAGGGTAAGTATAAAGGAAGATTTATGATGTCAAGATATCAATCGCTGTCCTTTTTACCCACCACCAAGACGTTTTCAGTTGACATGAAGCGACCATTAAAACTACAACCTACTCAGTCACTTACTCACTACTACGAGAAAATATCATATTATGGGATTCAGATAGGAAGGTGATGTGATGTGACTTGATGTGACGAGTGAAAATAATTGATCCGTCAATCTGACGGGTAGAAAACAGCTTAAAAGTATAAACAAGGCATTAAAAATGTTGATAAATGATGCGTGTCGGGCGAAATTCCAGTTTTTCTCCTATGCATATGCATATAGTAGTGAATTAGAGTTTGATTGTCTTTGCTAATGTCATTTGGTAATGTTTGTGCATTGGACGGGGACATGGGATAACCTGCTTTTGATTACGTAACAACACACCACCATTGCACAAAACAACAATTATGTTGGAGGAGACAGAAAAGAGGAGAAAAGGTAACACGATGCAGAGCGAGGGCTCATAAATTTAAAAATGAATGCCAATTGAATCCAAATTACTAGGAGTTTATGTTTCAGGAGACACTTGAGGCTTTAAATGGCTTTGACTCTTGTTTAAGCACAAGAGTGGATTGCTCATAAATCTACATGGGTGAGTTTTGGTGTGTCACGCTCGACAGGAGACGATTGACCACCCTTATGGCTTTACTCGCATTCTATTTGTATTGTCAGTTAACTTATATCATTGCCTGCCTTCTACGTTTGAATTTCTTCAGGCCAACGAAGCAAACGCGAGTAGAGAATGATAGAAGTGCTACTAAATCTGATCTGAATTGGAGGCCTGTAGCCATGTTAAATGCAGGACTAGATTGACGGTACTTAAAGCTGACACTTGAAATGCCATCGTTAGGTGCTTAGCTTAGATTCACGTTAGTAGGCATGGACAGACTCATGTTTCCAGATAACATCTCACTAATAAAAGCCTCAGTTGACACCTTCATTTCACAATGAGTCTGAAACATTAAAACTTGTTAGTGCGGGAGTGTCTGTCTTAAAATTCTTCATTTAATCCTGTACACCACACAGCTATAGGACACATACCTACATTTTAACAACAGAACACTACGGATTCTCTGTCTACACAAATAAATACTTGTGCTGTACTTACTAAAGCAACATTACACATACCACAAATTTCCCTCGCTCCTTTCCTAGTTAAAATGAAATGTGATGTCAGCTTTAATGTCTCTCTAGTTCATTTCAACGACATCATCCCTCTATACCTATAACCGGCATACTGTTCTATAGCACATTTTACGTAACATGACACCAAACTCTGATGTGGTGTGATGTGAGTCGTGAAATGTATACATTTCATTTATCTTTGCCCTGTCTACTTTGAATTTGAATTGATTTGCATGAGAAGGGATGATTCTACACACAGGATACCCGTAGAGCTATCGACATACCAATTTCAGCCTACATGAGCAAGATGAGATTTACTAGCTAATAATAATACAATGTTGTTCTGCTAAAGTATTTATATGGGATATTGATACATCTACTATAAGTGTATATAGTATAGTGCTATAGTAGTGCTACCCATGGAATATGAGAGGGAAGGGAGACTCCATTGACAATAATCAAAGATATTTCATTACATTACCCTAACACGACGTAACGACACACAAGAATCTAAGCTAGGGCTTCTCTCCATTCTCCTCATCATCATGCTATCAAGGAGAATCTAGGAAAGAGGAGTCTTGGATTCCAACCTTCCATCCGTTTGTTATTAGTAGTCAACTGAAGTTAGTGACCGTGACGCGAGAATCGAGTGTCATCAATCACAGTTGATTTGTCGTTCGGGAGAAAATCAAGACTTGTCTAATTTGTAGCGGTCGAGTCGACCTCGGCCTATAGCCTTCCTTCAAATTCGTCACACTGTACTTTACCCCTCTCTAGGGGTTTTATACGGATTCCTAAATCTACCATTAGCATATAGATGATTACAACTCAATACACCTTATACTAAAACAAAGGTATATATACATACCTAGCAGTAGTTCTGCAGTAGATTCTAAAGGAATGTACATAATGTGTGTGTGCGTGTGCATTCTCAAAAGAAATCAAGGAAGGGGAAGTAAAGGTTGAAGGTAAGTGAGTGCTAAGTTAGTTACGTTACATTAGATCACATCACACAACATATCAGTAGATTCTACGGGTGTGCAAGAGCAGACAAGACTTGTGACCACATTACATCTGAACAGAACCCAAAGCTAATGTCATGCAATGGTGAAACAATGCAGAGACATAGATACATACATACTTACTTAGTGTGTATAGGTAGGTCGTCGTCGAGAGAGAGAGAATAGAATAAAGTTAGAGAATAATTTGGTCTCATTCGGACGGACTCACACAACACATACATAGAGAAGAGTACAAATAGAAGGAAATGAAAGCGAAGGAGTCAACTCACTCAATTCGGTTCACTTCAGTTCAGTCAGAGTCATTTGGGAGAGTTGCCCAAGCGGCTCAGAAATACCATTAATGGTTATTCGGTAATTACGGCTTGCTGGGAAATGCTTTGCAATTAACTAAATGGCCAGATAGGTAATCCCCATATCGACTAATTCCACATGATATATAATGACTTGGGGACTTATGGCTTCACTTCAGTTGACTGACGAAGCTCCCAAATTCGACTCTATTAATGTGCACCACTATCAGGTAATGCACGCCATAGACTCCTTTCTCCGTCTTCTCCTCTACTCACTCTCTCTCTCTCTCTCACTCTCTCCGTTGTGTTAAGGTATCCCCACTTACACTACATTGACTGCTTGATTGCAACTTGACTATTCTGACTATAACTAACTAAAACAGGAGTGCTAACTAACTATATACATTTTATATGTAAGTAATGGTCTGGTCTGCGGCAGGTTTACTACCTACAACTTAGTAATGTATTATATGCATCGTATCTCGTCTCGTCACAATTACAATCTATGCAACGCACCACTCTTCCAGCTAAAACAGAAACACAACTAAAGTAAGTAAGTAGGAAGGAGTACATAGATAATATTATAAAGCTACCTTTTCCTAAGCCACTACATTATATTTAAGTCTCACTCTATTTAAGAGAGTAGAGAGAGAGAGAGTCGGCTAATGAATAGCTTTCTCTGGCACTCACTTTCTCCATTTCTGCATGGCATTGCGTCACATCACTCTCACAATGATATCTCCCTTATTCTTCATACGTTAGTTTAGCAAGGGACGTAAAGTAAGTGCTTAGGTAGCTATAAACACTAATGGTCGCTTATAGGCTTTGCACTTGCACTTCTTAACATCCTCATCATCATCAACTATCCTCGAGATTCCCATCGCACGCTTTTCCAAAGATATCTGTCCTGTCCTCGTCCCACTCTTCACTGACGACCATTTCAGTCACACTAGCTCTAAACTATACTCTCTCTCTCTCTCACTTTACTACTCTCTGTATATAATAATATTCTAGTAGTGTCTATGAGTGTGTGTTCTTGCATTGAACTCATTTCCCTATCAGATCTCGACAACGTGAGTTACTTTAGCATTTCCTCATTTCATGTTTAGACTATGTACGGCCTAAATAATATCTCACTCACTCACTCACTCTTTGTGTATATGCAGAGAAAACGCAAATGTATTTATGTATTTATATTATGCAAACCCAGATCTCTTTCCATTCCACTCTTTAGAAATATTAGACAATGTAGCTGACTGCATAAACGCCCTAGCTATGCATATCCATAGAGTAGCAATGTCTAAAGAGTCCAACTGAGCCCAGCTGTCATTCTGCTACTAATTTATTTCCTTCCTCCGTTTTGTCTCATCTCCTTTCCTGTTTGATCTGGGAATTTCTAAACAACAATCCTACGCTTGCAAAACTCCATTCTATTCTATCACATGGTTGACTTGATGCTTTTAAAGCTATCTCCAAACTCCTATTCGAATAAAATACATAGACATACACACAAGTGTCTCTATCCTCCATCTTTCGATATATAGGTATCTATCTACGTATGTATACTATAACAATCATAGAGATAGTAGTCGTAGTGTACTAATACTAATGCCAGAGTATCCAAGTGTAGACTCTACCAGTCCAATGATGATGTTTCTTTCAAGAGATGAAAAGGGGAATAGAAAACCGAGTAGTCTCCGAGGAAATCATTACAATTGTACGAAGTGAATGAATTTTCACATTTTTCATGAGCTATCTCACTTTCCTTTGCGCTCCCTGGTGTAGCTCTCTGGCATCCTATACTTTTCCATAACTTTAGAAGCTACCTTTAGAAAATTTCCTCTTTTCCTTATAAATACAATAGGATACTACTACAGAATCATAAAGAACTCACACACACACACAGACGCAACTCGAAAAGCAGGAGTCAACTCAACCCACTACTACTCCTGTGAAGAATCTAAACTAATTCTGTCCAGAAGATAAGTGCAGATTGTTTTCATATTACAGAGACATTACATTATCTCTTAAGCTCAAACTCATTTTCCTCCTTTTCCTACGTCCTACCCAACCAATAGTCTACGGTGAGCCAAGAATTTTCAAGAGATAAACAAACTCCTATTGATAAGGGAGCATCACCGAAATTGAGTTTTTTTCTCCAAGACTCACTAACGTAACATTGACTTTTTCTATACATGACTACGATTTTCTCCTTTTCTCAAAAGAGCAACTCCGACACAAAAACTTGGATATCATCTCAATACAAATCTATAGAGAGAGAGATACGTCCATTCCCTTTCCATAGACATAGGCAAAGGAGCATTATGTATTACCTAAATCTTATGGGCATCGGATATGCAATCGTTATACAAGCTAATGTAGAAATACTGCACAGACAGATAGATGTAGTTTCGTTGGTGCACACAGCTTATGTTAGACTACACACAGTACATATAAAGTAAGACAAATTCAGTCTCACCGAAATCCTTCCATCCATGCACATTTAGTCTTCCCTTCCTTGTTTCCTCGTAGCATCGATCTTTTCGCCGGATTTATCAATTTCTTGTGGACCGGAAAAATGACGGTCGGAAGACATCAAAATAGTCGACTATTGCCCTACACCATAAAGCCCCATGGAAATGCTTCACTATTATCTATACCTATCCACTTTCCTCTCAAACAACCAACTACTTACTTACTTCTCCTCCTACAAATACAACTTTCCCTCCGTCCCTCCTTACTTATGTACTCTTTAGGCCAGTCTCATAACTTTCACTTCCTCCAAACTACAAAGACAGCATAAAAACTGATCTTGAACTACTAGTCCATAAAATACCTCCTCCTGCTACATATTGATATTACTATACTTTGTGGTATCATAAAATAATGCAATTTCTTCCATGTTTATCATACTCTTCGTCCTCTCCAATATATTTACTTTATTAATTTTTATTTTGATAGAAGATAATTGCATTGGATAATATTTTATTGATTGATAATTCGGATGATTTTATTATAAATTAGTAAGCGATTCTATGTGCCATTAAATAAATATTGCAACATTGTAAAAAGATCCACATTAACATTGTATGTAGGTGTCTTGATTTTAATGCCGTTAATCTTAAATCTTAATTCCAAAAATTCTTAATAACATTCACGAAAATTAAAAAAGAAATATTCGACTGTCAGCGAACATGTGCATTCGGTTATATAGACAGCTGCATTTGCTGCATATGGATAAAAGGTGAAGAAAAGATGTCTGTGCTGACTTGATGACTTTAATGGATGTGAGTCTTGATGAGAAACTATAAATAGCGGATCGCTGGGACTTTTTCATTCTTTCATCCTAATCTTTTACTTTTAGTCAACTTGCATGACTTGTGAGCATTTGGAAGAGATACGATGAGAGGAAAAGGAGAGCGTGCATGGAAGTTACTTACACTCTCGGGCTCTCATCTACAGAGAAGAGAAGAAGAAGCGAGCAGCACGGAAACTAGCTACAGCAACAGTCAGTATTACTATTTAGTATCTACGATGTGCTCTAACACACTGCTAAAGTGTTTTCTATAGGAGGAAAGAAGGATAGTCCTAAAAGAGAGAGAGAGATGGGAGGATTTGGTGTAAAGATGAATTCCTATACCGACTAGGTATGCACTTAGAAAGTGTTCGTTGAGGAATGAGTGGCATGGCGTAAGACAAGGGAAAAGAAGGGAGGGAGATGAAGATGAGTCTGTTTGTACACGGCCTAAGTAGCTAAGCTGTGTAGCAGAGATACATAGTATAGTGAGAGGGTCTAGTAGTCTCAACTGGAGTGAAGCCCATAAGGCATCGTCGTCGTGGAGAGCAAGCATAGACTAACGCCGTGGGTAATGTTCGGTGCAAAATAGGTCCCTGAAGAGTCATATTCCCGGGTCTAATAGCTTACCAAACGGTCGCAGAAACACCTTTTTAATGAACTATTGTAGCGGCAAATGAAAATGGGAAATGTTCGCAAAGCTCCTCCATAAAACCCACACCGCACAAAACACATCACATAGTCACGGCATAGAAATAGACACACACACTACTACTCTTTTCCTTTATCCTCCACTTCTTTCTCTACTTCTTTACTACACAAATTCTACTAACAATAACTATAGGTAGCTACCTATACTACATATACTTTTGGGCTAGTAAGCTAATGTGAATTTGTACATTAGATTGTGTGTAGAATAGAGAAAAGAGTAATATGATAATGCTTACTATTGTTAGTAGTGGCTAGTATAGATATTTAGTGAGAGAGACTCATCCCTGCTTCTCATTATGTAAAATTTCTATAACCCTACTCTGTTGCACAATTACGCAGACACCTGGGATCACCGCTCCACCATATTAAAGTTAGGAAAAGCTATAAGCCTTATATATTCTTATGTTAGGTACTGAAAAGAAGGCAAGAGGCGAGAGATGAGCTTCTTTGTGTGATATTAGTGCGTAGTTGTAGTAAGGCTTGTTGTAATGCAGTCTAATGTACAGTAACTATTGCCTAATCCTTAAATAAGAATGAGTTTAATTGAAAATTCTAATGCCCTGTCAGCATCCCTCTTAGATTACTTTCTCGCACAGTCTTTTCTCTCTCTTTCGCCGTTGACTACTCTGACTAGCTAGTGAAAGAAAGAGTAAGTATATGGTAGTAGCCATTTAACTGCTCCTATGTATATGCTGACAAAGATCCAATTCAATCCCGGGATGTTATGTAATTAATGCAATGTACACGTAGGAGATATGCTTAGGTAAATATAGTACAAGGATTCACTCATTCTGCCCCCATAAAATGCATATCCAAAACAGATAGACATAATGCTAACTATCTTTATTTCCATTAGTATTACTACTACTACATATACATAAGAGTAGATATACACGGATTTCCGTCTGTAAAACAGAGACGTCGACGCAAGAGAGCCATTTAGCTTGCCACTGACCCTCTGATCAAAATTGATTGCTCCCAAATCGAAAGGCAAACACAGGGGGAAGAAACATTCAAGACAGATCTAGATGAACAACCTTGCCCTTCCTTGCCTTGCCTTCTCTCTTATATTTATATAAATGTTATTACACGAGCTTATCTTCAATATTGCATTTTCTCTATTTTGTCTATAGTAGAGTCGTATTAGATGCATTGCATTTCGATGCAGGGCAGTGCACTGGCATTACATGACATATCTTTAGTGTCTCTTTTATGTCTGTCTTTAGTTTACTAAATCCCTTCAACACTTTTACGGCCTAATAGCAGCCAACGACAGTAAATAAATAAATATGACTCAAGTTTTTCTAGTGAAATCACCAGCTTTGAAATAAAATCCTTTAATGGAGCATTCTGCACGCAAAAGAGCTTAGGTGCGTACACGTAGCAATCCTGGCCCTATTATATTGTGCATAATCATAACCGTTTCATACTGCAACAACCAGTATAATAACTATTCTATGCCATAACTTTCATTTATATGCCTTAGTATACTAGAGAGTAACTTTATGCAACTGTTCCAAGACAGGAGAGTGTTGGAGAAATGCAATGATAATAATAATAACAAGTCTTAGAGTTTATGTCTTACCAGTTGTTGACTTGCAGGATGGTCAGGCCGGTATCTTGCGCTAGTTGTTTTTTCTGGTCCTCCGAAGGGTATGGGTGCTGCAATCAAACAATCAAACAAACAAATCAAAACACGTCAATACTACTCATCATCATAATAGTAATCATCATCATGCAATGCACACACAATACATACACTGACTATCTCCATACTTTTATTTCTCACACGTCACGTACACATTTAAATAGAGAGGATGTGCACGCTAAATAAATAATTATATCTACTTTTCATGCATACACATACATTATAAGGATATTTAATGAATCTTCTGACAGAAACCTCTTGAAGTCAAGCAATTCTTAGTATACTTGTGTATAAGTATTCATGTTAGGTATTTACATTTATTACGAACAACACACATGTGTGCATAATTCATGCTAGAAACACAAAGGTGTCTATCTAACAAAGGAATATAGCAATGCACTTGTAAATAACACAACAGATAAACAAATAGTGCATCTGCCTACTTATCCTTTTAGTGTTCAATTATTTGTAACAACACTCGAACTAGTGTGTTGTATACTAACATATGACTAATGTATATAGTGTGTGTGTGTGTGTTTGTATTATCCTTTTAACTCACTCACTCACTCTGAACTGAACACAATCAGTCAATTCAACTCAGCTCGCAACACAATCTGCTCAAGAGTTATTAAATAGGACTAAAGCAATCGACTACACGGACAAGTTGAAGCTAAAGGGTGTCATGTCCTGTCATTATGACATGACATGACGTTAATAACACTTGCTAAACTCTAGATACATACATACATATTATTATGCTTATGAATTTTGCCGAACGTGTCAGTCTATGAAATGTAATATCACTAAAAGATACAACTGAAAAAGTATATGACAACATGAAATGCTTTTTCTACCTATGTGTATCTGCCTGTAGAGAGTATAGGATCATAATTTATGAAAAAAGAGCGTATAAAATTGTAAAATAGACAAGAACATTACATTAGTTACATTATTAGGACTATGACTGTGTATTTATCTAATGGACTATTACATAAGTCTTGACAATAACTTTCAATAAGGACCTACATCATTGTATTGCATTGAATTGTGACAGGCAGAAGAGTTCATAGCACAGAAGGAAGGAAAGGACTTGGTGTGGTGGTGGTAAGTCTATAGGTAGTAGGAGTATGCACTTGGAAATCAAGTAGGCGTGAGTGAGATGATGAGAGAGTGCTATGCAAAAGAGGAATTTCACGTCTTTCTTTTCTCTGTTGACATGAAGAGTCTTATACATCAAGTCTAATCTCTATATTTGTAGGAAGCCAGTGAGCTTTCCCGTCCTTAGGCCAGCCCGAGCCAACAACCAGCCTAGGCCATTACCATTACTGTGCTATTACTATCAACTTTGTTAGTTATTGGGAGTCGTTTGGGAACGAGAGACTCAACTCAAGACTTTTTCTCGATAGTTCACATCATCCTCATGTCATGTGCGACGAGCGACTTCATTTCATCCACTTGCTACCTACAAATGCGAATGGAAAAGATATCACGTATTTCTAACCGACCCAAGGTGCTCTCTCTCTCCACTCTCTCATCCTCTCCTCCTCCTCCTCCTATTTAGTTATAATATAAAGGAAATTCTACGTGCACTTCCTTTCGACTTCACTAATAATAAGAAGGGAGCTGATGACATTCGGAGGTGTGTCACTTTGACAGTTTGACACGCGATCTCTGACACAGCATTCTCCATTTCATTCCCTTCTTCCCTTCCAGCTATCTAATGCTTTATGAGACGATTTACCTACTTAAATTATACTCTTGCCATATAACCAATGTATAAAAAATTGCCTTTATCTATACATTCACTATTCATTCCCATTTTACACAATTTATTTCCAACCATACACCAACTATTTAGTTCCATTGTTACAATATTATTCATAATTCAAATAGTAATCTCTGAAATAAATTAGACTGTGATTTTGCATCTACAGTAGTTAAATAATTATAATTCTGTTTCTACATTTTAATTTTATGTGCACCAAAGTTAACAGGAAAATAGTTTGCAGTTGTAATTTTTTTTATTTTAGGTACGATGAATTTCCAAATGATTAGGAAATCCCGATTAGGAAATAAACGGCCATTTTCCCGTATACTATAGAATGAAAAGTGTCATTATATAAAGCACTTTCACAGGCTAACAATGGGCCTAGTACCTTTTATCTCATTTCTCAGTAAGTGCAACTGAGAAAGCATTTGAAAAGTACAGGTACAGTGAACATAAAGGATTATTGTGTCATAAAATATTAACAGGGCTGAAAATAGAGCACCTTGTAACTACTTCTAGCTGTCCTAATGCATTCTGACTAAATACAGTAAGCTAAGAGTTAATGTTAATCCCAATTTGTGACAATGGGTGACAGTTGTATTCTATTGTGTCCCTGTAGTAGTAGTGCAGAAGTGTATAGAGTGACATGACAGGACAAACAATCCAATTCAAACCTAACCAAGTGAAGAAATATAGGAAAATCAAATAAGGGAAAGCAAGGGCTCTTCTTTTCTGTTTTTCTATTCGGACAATAGGAACGCATCTCTCGGTTAGTTATATACAGAGGAGTTAAAGGATATTGCGTAAGTGTGATACATCTACCTACTGAGCTGTCTTGTCTTGTGTCGGTGCTAGTATTATATATAAATGATGATTTTGTTTATTATAGAAGACTAATAGTAATGTAGATATACGTAGACATGTATTGAAATTGGAGAGAAGGCTGGAGGAGGAGGAGGACAAAAGTGTGACACTCTGCAACATCATGCATGAATATAGTGTAGAACACAATGAACTTGATGTCATGTCACTCATCTCCTACTCAAAGGGTTAATGTTTTCCTCAAATTATCACGACACTGACTCTGCTCATTTTGTCATTGTGTCATTCCACCTCTTTCATAATCCGTCCATGTAATATTATCAGATGGACTGATAATAACTATTAACTCTCTTTTTGTCAACACTAGTCACTGAATTCCACTCTTACAGACAATCTACCTAGTTAATTCCGTGAGATATTATTAGTTATTGTTAGCAGGGAAATCTAACGCCGACTTTGACTCTCACATCCATAACATAAATGACTGACGACTGTTGCTCCACCGAACTCAAATGAATGGACAGTCATGTTCTGTCAACGCCTCCACATACTCCCTATAATGAGTTTCCATATTTTTCCCTTTCCTCCTTCCTAAATTATACTATCTCCATTTTCAGAGAAATTATATATCTCTTTTTATATATGCAAAATAAATGTTTTGTAGCTACTAAAGGCCTATTTATTATTTTATATAAAATCTACTTTTGCATAAGCTGACATCATTAGGTTACAGATTAAAAGAGGCATTTATAAGCTATGCACGAACGAAGAGCAAGGAATTAGTTTTCCTTTAGCATCTTCCCTTAATTCAGTTAGATTGCAAATTTTTCTTCGATTTAGTATGGCATGTGATTTTCTCGTGTTCAAGAAAACTAAGTATTAGGTAGGTAGGTAGGTAAATAAGAGTGGAATATTCGTATTCATAACTTACATCTGTGTTATAATAAAATAGCAATTGAAAAAGAATGTGCCTGGTCTTAGGTGCACCTGGCATAGAACGAAAAGACTAGACTCAACTTGACATAAAAACATAACTCCATTTAATTTTATGGCATTATAAGTAAGACCAAAGGGATAATACACTTTGCTGGAGTAATAATATTAGATAGATAATAGGAAGAAGAAGGGAGAATGCTGGCTCATGCCGTGCCGTATCCAACTTTTAAACACGTTCCATTAACAGACAGTTTTTTCTTGGGCTGATTATACATTCACTCCTCTCCCTCCTTCTTTATACAATAAAAATAGGAAATAAAAACAAAAATCCATACAGCATAACTAGAGAGATATGATATAAGAAGCATGTCCTAACTAAATAAAAACAGAGTTAATAAAGTGTGCTTCCCATATGCCACATTATTATTGCAATGCTACGCTATTCTTCCAACATTCGTCGTGTGTAATGTAATGTAATGCATGTAGTTATTACAGTCTTATTGTATTCCTGTTGAAGACTTCATTTGTAAAGCTACGTTTTTCTGTGCCATGAAAAGAGGTGTATCTTATCTAGAGTTATCTTTAGAATTTATTCAGGCTATATCTCCACAATGGCGTATCAACGTGTTCAGAAAAAGGAGTTGCCTCAAGTGATACAGAGAGAGAGGATAATGAAAGGCAAGATTTTCACGGTCAGCATCCAGCAAGCACGCGTCCGTCACAACTTGCTCGTCACGTCGACTCGACCATTTCATGGAGAACTAACAATTTATCGGCCTAGTGGAAAATGACAAGCTTTGTTCGTTATGAAGCCGTTTTCAGAGTGCTACAACCTAATCATTGCATCATTATCCCCAACTTGGAATTATCAACATACATAGTTACATACAAAGAATTGATAGAAAGACTCTCTCTCCCATTGTCCACGTACATAGTAGTAAAAGAACAGCTCAAAGTAACAATGTACTACTGACTGAGGTAGCTAAGGAAAGGTACATAGTGTAAATACCTTTATATATTCAATTTAGAACAGAAGAGTGAACAGAGTGCATTATCCCATAAAGATCTTTTTATATGTACATACATTAAGTAAGCAAGCACGCCATATAACTTCCATTCTTATTTTATAGATGAAAAAACGGAGTAGGTAAAAGGAGCCGGAAAAAAATCCACAGTCGAATGACAAAAGAGATGCCAAGTCAGCAGCACCTTCGTCTGCGTGGCGTGGCGGCAGGCTCTCTTATCTCTGTCCATTTCCTCATCACTGTCAAAGTCAAGTCAAGTCAAGCCTTCTTTCTTTCTCACACAACTCCTATATACATACACTCTCTATCCCTTAAGTTACGCAAAGGAAGGAGCAATGCAAGATGTGCAATCACACAATCTTTTTCTTAACTTCAATTTCACCATTTCACTGTCCTCTCCACTTTACTTCACTCCACTGAAATTCACGCCAGCAAACTTCTTTCTTTTTCTAGTCAGTTATAGTAAATGCTCATTTAACACACTACTCTCCCTTATATATCTATCTAACTAGTATACTATAAGTATATACTGAATTCCTATAGATCAAGTAGCTTCCATCACATTATACATATAAGTACATTAGGCGACTGAGATTATTTTAGCTCCAGAGGAATTTTTCTTCGGACATTCAGTTTCAGTCATGACTTCAGTTGGATTCCCTCCTGCCTCCTTGCCTTGCATATCTATATGAAGGAGATATTCGGAGAACAAGATAGCTAGAGAGCAGACAAACCATTTCACATGAAAACTGTGAGGGGCAGCATTTTAGCTGATGTGATGTGATGCAAGTGAAGGCTAAGATATAGCTTCTGCCTCCGCCCTCTAATCCCGCCACTCCTAATCGACATCTCTACATCACATCATTTCACTCAAACTTAACTCTATGCATTCTTTCTTATAAAGTATATCCCACTATTTATATGTACACGACATAGTCAATACCATAATTATTATCTACTGTTTGCTTTGTACTATTTGTAATCTTGCGATGGCACATAATTGTGGTACATAAGCCTACAAATCAACTACAAGATAAAATAAATAAAAATTAAACCTGCATTTACTGAACAATTTTTAATGGCTGCTAATAACCAATATTAAAACGGCATTGCATTGAATGAAATAACATTATATTGTCTCTTAATAAAATTGAATTTCTAATTATTTTTGTAGCTTTATTCATTATCATCTTAAGTTACATTAGGGACTAATACCATCATTGGGTGGTAGAATAGTAGTATAGAATGAGTAGAATGAGAGAAAACTATAGATAAGTAAATGGTTGGAGATAGTTCATCCCATCTCATTACGGAACATTCCATTCCTTTGGAGAGAGAGAGAGAGAGCGAGAGCCCAGGAAGTTTTCCTGCAACTCACGAATTCTTCATTTGCTCTGTGAGAGAATTTGCTCAAAATATGTAATTAGGCTCGTTTCTCGCATTTCTCCCCGTCTCGCAACAGAAATTCCATCAAATTATCCTTCTCTGAAAAATCTAGAGTTCACTGTTATGCAGAGGAATAGGAAGAGTGTAGTGAGAGTTGGGCAATAGTCAAAGGCGAATGTTTGTGTAGTAGTTGGGAGTTTGTGTGTAGAATGAAGCAACAGCCGTTGCATTCATAAAAAACTATCTGTAAATTGTATATGTACAAAGCTGATGTGAGTGACACAAATACCTACAACCAATTCTCGTCGGATTATCACTCTCGCCTGCTCTAGTAGAGTGCAGACGTAACATTTCTGGCTCTGTGCTCATTGCTCTTTTCTTTTCATTGGAACAACCTGTGCCGAGTCCCGTGCTGAACTCTGTAATAAAAACGACAACGACTCTGCCCAATGCTTTAACTTGATAGAATTACATGCAGTGCTTTTAGGAACTTGACTTTTTCCTCCGTTTCAGTTCTTATAAAAAATATCTATCGGAATAAGCATAGGTTTGACAAATGGCACGATTTAAACGAGAGAGAAGATAGATGATGGCACTTTACACGTCTTAATTCGAAAATAGTAGGATGCCATGTGCACAGTGGAGTGGAGCAGAGAGAGAGAGAGAGAGAGAGAGCTCAATTGTACGCAAGTTAAGTAATGTACAGATTCTCTCTTTTAAAGGGTAGAAGGGAGCCAAACCACGCTGTACATTCAGATATAGTTAAACATCCATTATCAGGATACAAGGTAATAGCTAGTAAGTAACTACATATAATAATATCCTCCATTCACAAAAGAATATTTACTTCAAAGATTCTATTCTGTCTATTAGCCTATTATAATATATCTCTATTTAATGTAGCTAGCTCCATATTATGGGGAAAGAAAGAGGAATAGTAAATGCTCCAACTATATTTCCGACTAGCTAAAGAAGGAGAAAAGTTCAAGTGAAACAAAATGGACTGGCAAACAAATGTATTTAAACGAGTAGAGAAGTGGAGCCTTGACACGAGACCAGCATAAATATTCAATGCGCAATAAAGATATCAGAAAGGAGAGAGAATTCCCACAAGTTTAAGAAAAATATTTTATCACCCAATGAGTAATAAAATTTGTCGTCTTGAGGGGAAATGCAACACGTACATCTACTACCATTCCATACTACTACTACTACATAATATAACGACTATAATATTATATAACTATCCAACTCTTGCCCTTACCCAATAGATATGCACATTTATCACGTAAGTACTACCTGTCCATAATAATATTATCATAAAATATTTTTAAACAATTGATAAAGAGACGAACATGGCAGGGGCACACATATTTAACATAAATCAATATGTCTAAGTAGACACTAAAACTCATTTTAACAATGTAATAATCCCTCTTTCCACAGAAATAATGTGCACATCATAATTACAGTTGATAATTGCTATTTACAATAACTAATAAACCCATCTAGCAGCTCTCTAATTACCTAAGTGTATCATTAAAGTGTCAATGTGAAGACTTGTTAGAGAACAAAACGCATGCTATTTAAACAACTGCGTAAATTACTTGGATAAATATGCCGAGCTACTACTAAACACAAGAGAACTCTAAATATTTCATTATTGTTAGCTCTTCATCATTAGAGTATATTTAAGTATAGTAGCTGGTAGCATATCATCCAAGATAAATACCACAATTTTCAATAATGATTCATTAGAGTGATATAAAGTAATTTGAATTCATTAGAATAATTCTTAGGTATCACAGAGGGACTCTATGCTATTAAATTTGAAAATAAAAATATTCATTTAAGGCTCTAATAGTATAGAAGCTGGGAGATTGGTGATAATAAGAGTTGCTTTGCATGCACGATGCGATACTATGGACTATGGTTGACTATATGGCTTGTGCCTGACAGGTTATAAACAAAATATAAACTAGAAGCTAGAGAGAGAGACTCCTACCTACTACTATGGGCTAAAGAAGAGTATGCAAGGGAAAGGAAAGAACGTACGCGAAGGAGAACATAAGGCAAGTTATATGACTCTCATAAAGTAGTAATGAAAATTATTACGCCCGTCTTTTATAGCGTGATAGCCGTCTCGGGTGGCTTTATATAGTTCATTCCATGATGACACAACAGACTGAAGGCGGTACTAACACTCCAGTTT
Source organism: Tomocerus nigrus (assembly GCA_019776505.1). Taxonomy (NCBI): domain Eukaryota; kingdom Metazoa; phylum Arthropoda; class Collembola; order Entomobryomorpha; family Tomoceridae; genus Tomocerus; species Tomocerus nigrus. Next base: position 27,245 of record JABASI010000350.1, read on the forward strand.
ATGCACCATCAGCCTGACACATCCCATTCCCATTTACTTTCAACTACGATACACAATCATAGAATACCACACCATATATAGAAAGGGAAATAGAGCTACTACTACCCCAGCTCACCTATCATCTACCTATAGAGCATCTTTATTTATACTCATAGGCAAATATACCCCCTCTCTCTGCCTCTATTTACTAGGCTAATCATTATCCCTCGTAAGCAAAGTGAATTCCACTCCTTCCTTTTCTCTTAAATAAAATCATGTCACCTCCTATATACACAATATATATGCACAGTTACAACACTTGAATATTATCCATGCAAATAGAACAACATAGTTACACATATGAAGAATTTCATCAGCAATAAGACAATTCAAGAGAAAAAGTCAATGCACATAGCAATGTGAGACTTTACTCACATTTGTTTCTCATTTTCAGTAGCATAGAAGAAAAACGGAGTTCAGGGATCATGAATGCATAAAATTAGAAATGTTTTTGAACTATAGAGAAGTCAAGTGAGGAGCTACTACTACTATGTAGTTACATTAAAAGAATAGCATTGTCTACCACAGAATAGTGCAAACAACACGGTTGTAAAGAAACAAGATATTTACATAGGAAAAATACATAAAATATAGGAATAGAGCATTGAACTGAATATGTAAGTGTAGAAAGCCTATTTATAATAGGGATGAAATAGAATGGAATGCTAAGATATGAGTGGAAAGTGTAAAAAAATTCCCAAAGCATCACATCACTGCAGATCTGCAATATTCTCATACGGGCACATCCATTTCACAGAACAGAGCTGTATGTGCATTGTATTTATAAGTACACATGTGCATACATACATACATACACACATTGTACTAGTTAAATAGGTAATAGGGAATAGTAGCAGTGTGTGTGTGCTTATTTATCATAGTAAAAGTAATAGTGGGTAGATACTCCCACTCTTCTTCACTACTTGCTCCTCTCTTTTTTCTGTGTTTTTGCTTTGTGTTTGACTTGACTCTTGTCCGGAAGAGAAGAAAGGAAGACAAGCTGTACACAAAGTGTGGTGCATGTTATGTAGATAGTTTACCTACACACATCTATCGAGAGTGTGGAGACAGGCGTAAACGGAGACCTATATTTTCTATGTCTGTCTCTTTCTCTCTGTGTGTGTGTATGTGTGCTAGTATTATGTATAGTAATATTATAGTGGAGTAGTGCAGTGTAGTGAAGTCGAGAGAACAGAACGTTTCTTCAAATCTCCGGAGAGTTATAAAGAAAAGCTAGAAGAGTTTGCACTTGAGATTTGAAAACGGAGGCAGGGAGCGAGGCAGCCGCCGGTTAGAATAACCTGTCAAGTCAGTATTTATGAGGAGTCTAACATCGCACTGATCTTATATTAGAAAACCAATTTCTTTTCCTCATCTTCCATCCTCGTTGCTTTTGCCTTTCCACTCCTTTCTTTCCCTTAGCACTCCTCTTCTCGTCTACGTCTTCTCTTTTTCATTATTTCCATCCTGCCTTTTCCCTCGGCCCTATATCCATCCCACTAAAGCACACAAGAGAAAGCACAGGACTTTACTCCAGCTTAAAACACTACTACTACTTACTACGACTACTATATGCATATAAATACATACTAGCTACCTATGCACACCATATTCACTCACAACTCTCTCTCTTTTCTCTCTGAATACTACGACGACATATAGAGGCTAAACTCCCGAGGAACCAAAAACACAGAGAGAAGAGCACAACTCAAGAATTCCATTCGAAAATTCTACGAAAAGGCAAAGACAAGAGCAAGTTGAAGTTAGCCAAAGGAAAACAGCGTCATCCTCTTCGAAAAGCTATTCTGGAGGAGAATGGAAGGTTGGAAACCGAAATGAATATCATTCCGAATCCAGATTCCGTTTCATCACACTGTCTTCTCATGTATTTTCAATCCCCTTAATTCCACTCGCTCTCTTTCCATGACTTCCTTCACTTTACTAGCTTTCTCTCTCTCTTTCTACATTATTCCACTGTAGACAACAGAAAGAGAGAGAGAGAGGGAACTAAGGCAGAAGAAACACTATCAAATCAACTTACATTGCAATGCAATCACAGATACAAACTTACATTATTTTTCTTAGTCATACTATACATACATGATATACTAGATAATATAAGGACTCTTCTAGGCTTTAATACTCTTATAAGTAGTAGCTAGTGAAAAAAAACTGCAATCTCACATCACATCAGACTCCCCGTCAGATTCCTACTTTAATACGAACGTTATATAACCGCATAAATACTACACTGAATATTACTACTACATCTTACTACTTATACTCTTATTTATCTATCTATGCTGTTAAATTTGGAAGTAGGTAGTATGTATGGGTGGAGAGGGAAGTGTGTCTTACTTTTTACCCGCCTCAGAATGAGATGAAATGAAAACCGCCAGAGAAAATCGTCGAGAGCAGAACCACAAAGTCCCGCCAGAAGAACTAAAGTGCTGAGAGCAGAGTGAAAAAACTTTCTCTTTCGAAGAAAGTCTACTTCTACTCTCCTCACTCACTTTACTTACTAACTTAACTTTCTCATCCTCCACGTATGTAATGTAAAGCAATGTAATGTAATGTAAGTTAAGTTCTTTCCTTCCCTTCTTCTTACTACTTTGATAGTTTCCAAACTTTCCCCTCTAGCGATATGTGAAAGACCTTTGCTTTCCCTTAGCTTCTTCTTACTACTACAACTACTACCCACTACCCGCTCTCTCTCTCTCTCTGTCTCTCTCTCCCAACCAAACAAAGTCCATAGAGCATGAAAAGAGGAACATTGGGAAGGGAAACCAAAGTCACTTCACTTGTGATGAAGTGCCCCCATTGAGAAACGGCCTAAACTCAACTAGAACCCAACTTAAGTTCCCATATCGACAACTGACACCAACGAGGCCAACCAACTCAACTCTACCAAAAGCCGACTATGTAAATACCAAAGTCATCTACACACAGAGAGAGAGAGAGCCAAAATATTTATGTAGGTAGCCACCAACTTAAGAAACGACATAAAAAACTACATTTTTCCTAAAACTCAACCACCAAAGAATTGTGTAGCTACCAAATCTACTTAGGTTCAAGTATGTATCATAGAAGCAATGCAACCAAATCAGATCAATTATCATTGTTTAGGGAAAAGAGTGAAAACTTTTTCTAATTCTATTTCTAAAAGCATTTCCACACTTTTACGTTACGTAGTTTTCAAATAGAATCCCATAAATAATTCTCTTTCTATTACATCAGATCATTCCACAAAATTTCATGGAAAAATTATTGTCACCCAGATTGATGCAGGGAGGCAAGCATGTCCTTCAGGAAACTATTATTAAAGGGTGGATTTGTAAGAAAATGATGTTGTGAAAGTTAAAGTTGTGTGGGTAGTATACTTTTAGGAAGGGACTGGTATGGAAATGGAGAGGAATGCAGTAGTGAGTGAAGTGACTTGACTTAGTTCGACTTCTCATTCAGTAGAATTGAATTGGATTGAATGGAAATCGAGAGAGAGAGAGAGTGTGTGTGTGTATGTGTGTAGAGTGTAGAGAAGGAAGGATTTGGACTTTCTTTGGATTTCATTCCGTTGCATTAGGTTACATTAGATCGGCAGTCCATGCTAAGTTAATTGTATTTATTTTCACGGACGATTGATGAGAGAAATTTGTGACAGGTTCGTGCCGTGAAACCTAACATGCGTCTTTGGAACCGATAGGCGGATTTAGATTGCATTTTCCGCTCATTGGACCGACAGTCTCTCGGCTTTCCTGATCTTGCCCCTCTCTATACTTGCTCACTCCCTTCCTCTTCACTTCTGTCTAGTCTGCCAGTCTATCTCTTCCTTATCCACTTCACTCATCCTCCCTCACTCGCACTATCATGACTACTAGCTGACTTAAGTCGACTCCACTCTTCTCCATATCAAATCTCCCTTCAACATTTACACTCTCACTCAGATATGTCTCCTCGCTCTCTCTCTTCGACTCCGTAGTAATGCACTTCTGTACTTAACTTACACGTTCCACTCCGTCTACAAATCCAGAAAATATCCCGACTAGCTCCTAGCTCCATTTGAAAATATGGGAGAGTGGTGTGGAAGGGTAGGAGGAGGTAGTGGATGTCTGTCCTAGAGATAAGTAACAGAGATAGAGCTAAAGAACCAAGAACACTTCCATCATTCCATCTCGTCAGCATTTCATGAATTTTCATTAAGATTAGCCTACGCAGACAAAAATGCATTCAATCCCATTTTCCGAGACTCCATCCCATTTTCATCCTATTTCGACTTTTAGTCTCCTACTCCGTACGCAATGTTAGGTAAGGGAAACTTTATCAGAAAAATCAGTAGAGCACTGAGTGACTGAGTCAACCCAAGTAATTTTCCAATCCTCCTTCTTTCTACTCTCGTCTGGACAATAGACAAGACAAAGGTAATTGATGGCCATTGCTTTCACACAGTATCTTGTCTTCTTTAGTGGAAAACTTGCTTGGGGAGAAACACGAAAGTAAAGTTACAAGCAAGCAACTTTCCTTTGCTCTACTTCAGGCTATGCAACTACACATTGATAATATATAGCTAGACATTCGTTATGCTATATATTAACCATGTTCACATATTACACACTGAAGAATTATACCTATATACCTAGATATAGTAAAAGGTAGCCCAAAAACTTGAATTTCGACATGCTGAATTCGCCTCAGACTTCCCTTACGTGGAATTGAAGAGAGAGAAAGGAATAGAGTGGTAAAGCCAAGGGAAGTATAGAGAACAGGAGTCCTGCATTATTGAGCAGAGCCCTGAAATCTAATTCACATAGGTCGCTCGGCTCTAACACGATTGGATGGCTTCGGATGAAACATCCTGAGACATTTGTCAAACGATCCTCTTGCACTGACACCGTTTCCCGTATTGAATGTTGAATGACATTAAATGTTGAATGAGAAATGCTTTCTTCTCCTATTTCTTTCACTATTCCCCCTTCGAGCACACAAACGACGATGACGAAGAGGAGGCAGCCAAGACAAGACACACTCAACCAAAAACTCCTACACTTCACTTACCAACATATATATTGCTTCACGATCACTTGAATATTATACAATCCCTTGATATCAATTCATCTATCCTCACGCTAATACTACTCATCTATGCATCACCTGCATTACACTTAACATGCACAAAACGCATTCATTCTCTCCAAATTTATTCCACTACTAATAAATGCAGCATAAGATTCTTTTTATACACTTAAATAAATTATCTTCATAGATTTAAGTAGCATACTATAGGACGCTTCTTTTACCAAAGAATATTCACTTAGTGCCAATAAACTCAATAACAAACACAATTACTTCCCTATTGACATTTTGTTCAACAAAATAGCAACTATAGTGTCTATGGGAGTTGTATGAAAAGGTTTCGATGAAAAAGGCTGCCCTACTACTATACTTCATACTTCTAGTACGTATTAATAGCACTAATGTATAATAGCATTTGGACAAAGTGAGCAAATATTACATAACATAATACGTCTCGGAAAGTAAAGTACAGGAAACTTTACAAACAAACTAAACATGACTGTGAAAGGAGAGTAGAACGAGGGAGGGGAAAATATTTTCATCCGCAATAGAAAATACAAAGCAATATAATGTAATACAAAACAGAATCCAGCAGAAGCCTAGCTAAGAGCATTTTCTGTTTGTACAGTTTAATATATAACCCTACTAATATTATTATATCCTATATCGTATATAGTAACTATCAATAGCAATAGAGTATAAGGGAAAACTTATTTAGTTCTCCTGTCCTGTTTTGTCTTGTCTATTTTGCTTACGAGATTTACTTGCTATGTATATCCTGTAACCTATGATTTCTATTTAGCAAGTACAAGGGAAGGAGTAGGCTAATGGTTAGTCAGCTATAATTTTCTGACAGAATGAGTGTATGTAGTATAGTCGGCATCAAGAGTTTGTAGTAGAAGAGAGGAAACTAGCGAAACTATTTGTATGTACATAGAGTAGTTGTCTGTAAGCGATCGATTTTGGCCAGAAACTCTATTCACTTAGCTCATTGTTCCCTAGAAAATGCAATGGCTCTCCTTGTGCCGATGCAAGTCTACCTACATAGTGTTTTATTTACATGTCTTGTCTGTCTCTTATATCTGGCTGGAGACTAGTCGATTGTGAGCCAGTTAGGAAAAACAAGGAGAAAGGCATTCTGTAGTTCATAATCAAGTCAAGCCATGCAGTCAACAACAGAGGAGTAGTAGATGTAGAAAACAAGGAGGAGATAAAGTAGCGAGCTCCCTTTTCCTTTCGCTACTCAATATTCAATAATTCACACATTCGGAACAGAAGAAAACAAGGAGGCAACCTTCCAATCACAACAAACACAATTACATGAATATCCTATAGCCAGTGTCTCACTCTCTTATCAATCTATCTATCTTTAAATACCATTCGTCTTTAGCCTTTACTTCCGTTGAAATTGTTTTTCTCTTACGTCATATGACATCCGAATTTTACACCCACTCCTTTCAGAAGCTAAACCATGTCATCATCAATTAAAATGTCGGAAAATACTTTATATGACTTTAGATTAGACAAGTTAGCAATGTTTTTGAGGAATAATGCCAATTCCTAACTAATGTACTACATGAAACATGAATAGAAAATAATATTTAGACAATACTACTAGATACATTTGTTTAATGGCTAGTTTTGACAACTTTACTAATACTGGTTTAGTTGGAATGTGAGAATGGCTTCTGGATATTAAATACACAGCAAAAGGGCTATGTATTACACAATGTGGGTGGAAAGGAGTACATCGTTACATAGGGAGAGAGAGAGCGAGAGAGGATCTGACTGAAGAATGAAAAGCGGGAGTTGATAAGTAGAAAGTTTCAGACAGGATATTCCGTAACATAGAAAGATCTCTCTAGTCGTGGAGTGACTGCGTATGTATAAGTAAGAAAAGAAAACATCACGTCTCATGCAAAATGCAGGAAAGCGGAGCCCCCAAATTGAAATTCAAGTTCCTCTAGAGAAAAGCAAGATATACATCACATGCCATTCCCAAAGATCAGAAACACCACCAGTTTTGCAATTTCTTCGTCGTCTACAATTCTGTCTCCTCCCTTCTCTTCCTCCTCTCTAAAAACTGAAACTAGTATCCTTAGAATTGTGTACAACAAAGCATATCCCGCCCGCCTACGACAGATTATCATATTATCCTTGTTCATTTAATTTTATTACTTTTCCCAATTACTCTCTTTTGAATATCTAAATACTTTCATTTAGCTCCTAGTTTTAGTTAGCATTTATATTGGGAAACTACCCTATTTAATTACTTGTGAACGAAACGAACAAACACTCCCACTAAATCCCATCAAAGCAGATGAAACCAATCTGTTCGCTTTTCTAAAATGAAATATTATTTTCACAACCAAAATAGACTCACCTAAATACATTTATAATAATAAAAAAACGACTGCATTGCATAATATTTACCATCTTACACAAATGCTACTATGGAATGTATACACACTAGAGGAAAAGACAAGTAAAGTACAGATAAGACTGTTATTTATATAAAGGATGATAAAATAGAAGACTCAAGTTCACAGAGAAGAGAGTAGTATTACAATAGCAAAAGAGCCAAAGAAAACCAAGTGACTACTATGATGTTATTTTACAAGACTGGAAAGTCTCCTTATGAGATGATGTTGTTCCATCATATCAAATCTCCATTGGAAAAATGAAAGTCGAGCCCTGCCAAGGCAAGAAAAGAAAAGGCGTCGTCCTTTCTATCGTTTCTCTTCTTCTTCTTCCATCTCTATAAATGTATTCTTCAAGAAATATAAGAAAGAGAGAGAGAGAGTCGTTTCGTTACATCTAATCTCTTCCTTGTCTTCTTTTCTATCCTCTCTCTCTTTCTTTATCAGTAGTTATTTGAGTCGACTACTCCTATTCTTAGATTTCTTATATAATATTTATTTTTTCTCTTCCAGATAGCTAATGAATATATGTATAGGGAGATTTGAGGAGGGAGGACATCGATACACTTTTCTACTATCATAATAGCGTATCACATCGTATGAAGGAAGTGAGCCGTAGAGTAAGTACATAATATAGGCTGACTTGTATTTAGTAGTATAGATTTGACATTGTAATACACAGTGCTCTTACATATTTACAAGCATGGCATCCCTCTTGGCTGTCTATGCACCAAACAGTCGAATCTAACAAAGATGCCACGAAGAAAAGAGAGGAGAGCAACATCCGTCCAAGAAAGATGAACAAAGCTCGGAGTTTTCTTGACGCCACGAAGGAAAGGAAAGCAAAGCAACAGAAAGAAGAAGAAGAGGAGCAGAAAAGGCAAACAGAGGCATTGACTGGAACTTCTCATCTTTATCCTCAAGTTTGGGGATTCCAACAACCAATTCCATAGTAAAAGGGACGTTGTTGTAGTAGGCAAGGAAATTCTTGTGCTTTTATGTATGTACTCTGGGCGCCAAGTTACTCGTCAGGGGGTCGCATCATTTACCACATTTTGCGCTCTCATATCGCCCTTTTCTTCCGCGTTTTGCATCATAATGGCTTCTACATCCAACTCTCTCTCTCTACATTAGATCCCATGGCATACTAACATGCCATGGAACGTTTCCCTCATGCAAATCATGTCAAATGTCAAGTCGCTCTCTACCAGTCAAATTGCTTCTGTTTTCCATGCACTGCACTTTCATCTCATCTTCAGCTATACTACTACACTTTCCCATTCCACTACTTACATATAGACATTAAATATATAGTATATATCTTCATATATCTTTAGCACGATTCAACGAACACTCAATTCCGTATACATATACACAATTGTATTGTAGTTGGTTGGAGTAGTAGCTTCTAAAGAAATCTACAAGTATGCATAACGTACATAGTTGGCAAAACAGAAAATTCTTACTTCTCTATTATCTCCATTGTATTATTTATACGCTATAATATATTAGCCCACTACTATGTCTATCTCACAGCATATCAGTATATTTGAGTGTAGTTTTTTAGGGTTCACAGATCTGTATTATTTTATTGTGTGTACATAGAGAGGAATATCCTTAATAAAATGAAAACTCAGAGTAAAATAAACCCTTCACTTATTTAAACTATTAAATTAGGTAGTGATATTGCATTGTATATTTGTATCTGCAGGCTGTGTAGAATGGATCTGTCTCATTTTCTGTCACGCACGACCTCATATCACTTGCCATGCCATTTCAACCACTCGACTCTAGTCTAATCAAGACGAGAGCACTATAAATGAGCATAATTTTTGCAACTCATTTAGCGTCTCGCTCGGCATTTTCCATTACTGCAATCGTGTGCTCACTCGTAAGTAGATATAAGTATTCTAATTCTACTATAGTAAGTAGTAGCCACTATAAGAGCTACCCACATACATACTAATAATAATAGTATTATAAGTACAAACAAACCTACCTACCTCTTTACCAACCGTCAATACAGTTAGCATGTACGCAGAACTCATGCTGATTTTGCTTACAATTGATAATTTACATTTTGCTTAGAAACAGTGAGTGAGTGAACTGCTATGCTATGATATCATATTATACCAAAAGCCAAACCCTATTGCCTAGCCTACTGCCTACTACTACTACACTGATTCCTAAATCACATGCAAGTCTATACTATTATTACAAATAGGTATGCAGTAAGTAGCTAGCTATGCATCTTAATTTAAAAAGTTTAGCCGAGTAGTTAGATTAGGCCAAGTTAGTAATTCCTATTACTGTTCTGCCATAGGAGGTAGATTGACAAATTACACGAGTCTTGTCAGTCCTTTCGTGATCATTAGCTCATGTTGGCAGTGCCAATAAGAATTCAATGAAATGAGTCGCTAGCCTTGCCTAGTCTGTGCAATGACATGACATGACATGGCACTCAATTACAGTACAAAGCTCCGGCTCTGTGGGGTGATGCACCAGCAGGCAGCATGAGTAGCTATTTTTCCCTACTCGACAGGCTAAACATCCAGCTACCTGAAATGAACTAGTAAAATCCTCTAAAAAGATAGCAACCACACTACTTAATGTATACTTGCTCTTTTCACTACTGTTGTAAGTTAGACAGGGATTTCATAGATGGTTTGCATGACTCTCTAATAAATAGATTTTGATTCCTTAACTATTTCTGTGTAGACTTGAATTATTATTATAGAATGTGTGTATGTGTATGGATGGAGGGAGGGAGGCAGGGACTATTTAGGATACCCTTTGATGCCTGTTACGGCTGGATTGGTTGGGTTCGGAATGGCATAGCATGCCAGTTTACATTTGCATACACATTTGATATCTGATGAACTCAAATGAACTGAGTGAGCTAGAGCCTGATGGAGTTCTGTTCTGTTTAGTACTGTGCATGTCACATTTAACCATGAAAAATAGCTACAAGGCTTCGTATTTTAAATTCTTTGCCACAACATCATCTCGGCGTACAAACAAGGATGTGGAAACCGGTCGTCAAAAACTTTGAATATTTAAGCTACATAGAGTATGTAGGGAGAAGAGGACGGCAAAGCCGACTTGAAACTTTATTATGGAGAAAACTTGAGTGTTTAGTAAGTGAGGGCCATTTGTAAATGACGAGATAGACATAGAAGAGGACGCATGCCGCATGCAATCCAACTTCTCTTCTTCGGCCACTTCCTTTTCTTCGTCTTCTCCAACGAAAAAGAGTCTGCCAATATATATTTACTACTTACAACTATGGTTCATTTCATATTATGTCCCTTTTCCAACCTCTCATGTCTAAGAAGAGATGAAAGACGAGAAAATAGACGATAAGTAAATATCTACGCTATTCTACGAGTTTCTAAAATGAATTCTCCTGATTTTCAGTTGTTTGCTTTTTGGCCTTAATACATTCACAATAGTAAAACTATTATTATTGTGGGGCTATTCTCTATTCTAAGGAATTACATGTTGTAGGAAATCCATGGAACATATCACATCACTTCATATCAGGAAAACAGACTTTCCTATTACAAGGTAGCTACATTAAATAAGTAAATAGATCGCAACAGAAATATAAGTGCCCTAATAGTGGTAATAGCTCTTGTTGCAGCAATGTGTAGTAGTAGGACTGCTATCTTTGCGTTATGTTATGTTTTCTATGTAATATGGACATGTACAAAGAGCTGGCACACAAGCAGCCTTTCTCTGTATTCATTTCCGGGACCATTTCCTGGCTCAAAACGGACTGGAAATGGCTTGGAAATCGGAGGGTCGCGTCGCTCTCCGCTTCTCTCTATTATAACGTTTCACTGGAAACTCCATTCTAAAGCTCAATCTTTTCGGCAAAACTAGCTATTGCTCTCCTTTTTCCAAAGCTTTCCCTTCAATCTACCCAAATTCTACAGTTCACGAGACGAGACTAACTCTCTCCATTCCAAACTTGTTATTCTATATCTTTCCATTTATCTGTACATCCACTCTAAACGTCATAAGGATATATACGACTCTAATATATGACGCACACATTACACTACCCGTATTCGTCCTGCAAATACACGAAAACTTGCTTACTATCGAATTTTAAGCTATGCAACACAAATTCTTGTGTCCTACGTAGTCCTACTACTAAAATTAAATCACATTCTAAGCAAAATTAAGTGACCCACTGTATTCTAAGCATAGGGAAAAATATTGCGAATTTTCCATAAAAATCCATCAAAAACTGCCCATGTAAATAAGCTACTTAAATGTATCAAAATGCGGAGGCACAATTTATATTTTTAAACACGGATGAAACATATTGACTTAGTGTCGGGGCATGTCGTAGAAGTGGAATCGAGGACTCTGCTCTTGAAAAGTAAACCAAAGCAAACGGAGGCAAGTCAACTTGTTCCGATCGAGAGTTTGAGGGATTTTATAGGGCTATTAGGCTTCCACTTGAGCATCGCAAGTTAAAACAAACTCCAAGGGAGGTTTTAAAAACCCATAAAAATCCTGCTATTCCTACCACCAGACGACCACTTTGTTTAAACAATTTCAACTTCCACACTTTCATATATATCTAAAGTGAATAGTAGGAGAGGACAGAGAGAGAGAGAAGAGAGAGGAGACCAAATGGAAGCAGGACCGAACAGGACAGCCAGTCGGAGGGTAAAAACGAAATCTAAACTCTCCTCCGTGTAATTCCTAAACTTGTACTATGTACACTACATCCGCATAAGTACAAAGTAGCAAGATCTCTTTTAACTCGCTCACTCAATTCAATCCCTTTTCTCTGGCCTGGCTCTTTCCGATAAAAATTGAAATGATGCGATGGATGAACTATTTACGCTCCTATCCTCTTATTACATATTTTCCCATTTCTCTTATTTAAATCATACATTTTGCAATATTTTACATGTAACTACACCAATATTTTATGCTATTAAAATTGATCTGCTATTAAAACTACAAAATAGCGTAACACAATGACACAACAATATAGTAATTCTGTAGTTGAAGAATATACTTTCCTAAAATAAAAATATTTAAACAAGTAGAATCTAGGAATATATGAATGAATTATATCAATTGAATATAGCAACAAAGATATTAAAAATTTCTGGCAGCTGAAAGTATAAGTAGGTAAGGATGAGCAATTGTGCCGATAAAGATAGTGAATAGGATAAAGCCATTTTCCCTTAATACAGATTGAAAGCCATGAGTAATATGAAATGAGACGAAATGATGTGATTGCTTTAGTGTATGAGCCAGTAAGTAAGTATACGCGTAGTTTTAGCTAAAGCCGAGCCATAAGTCAAGTCAGTGGTCCATCTGGCATGTATGGCACAAGGCACGACAAGAGAGCTACCATGGTCCATCTTAAAACTTGAGGACACGAAACAGAAACAAGTCAAAGAGCCTTTATTTACACACACACACACACAAATACACTGTCCTTTCTATATATTCATAGTAGCTCATCTTCGGAATAAACATGAAGGGAGATATTCTAATGTTCTTGTAGTATATGTGAAAATTCTATTTAGCAGATATAGGTAATATTCTTGTGAAGCACGATAAGTATACTAGAGTATTGCGTGTAGTGACAGATAGTGAATATATGTAGAGAGGAACAGAGAAGACAGAGTTGTGGGAGTGTGTGTGTGTGTGTAAGTACAGATCTGTTATAGAGTTTAGAGAGATAGGAGAAAAGAGAGAGAGGCGAGTGTGTGTATATGTAGAGAAGCTTTGTTATGAGTCAGCAGTAGTAGAGAGAAGCTAATGGTGCGGAAACAACGGAAGTTTAGTGGTATTCCCATCTCTTTGGCCAAAAAACATTTTCGACCAAGTTTTTTGGAACTGATCCCGTCTGAGTTGGTGTCTCAGTGCACTAGTGCTAGCCCATCATCCTGTCACTCCATACAAAAATTCGCTTCGGCTCTTTCGTCTACTTTATAGATTTTGCTTGGACTCGTGTTTGCCGTCAGAGTCATAATGACCAGATCTAGCCAGCCGACTGTAACGCTCATATGTAATGCCAATGCTATCAACCCAAGTCTCATATTTCTTTAAGCCTCGCTTCCCTTCCTTTCCCTTCTCTTCTGAGCCGAATATAGTAGGATCCACCATTGCTAACTAAGTAATACCTCCATTATGTACATGTATAAGTAATCCAAGCATTTCTTATCATATACCTACACAACATGCACTATAATTTAATAACTTACTCTAAGATAGATTCTTAACAAACATTCATACTTACTACGCACCAAAAAATATATAGAGACTAGTAAATTAGGAAAAACTAGTTGTTTGTATAAATAAAACATGGCATTCAGTATCAAGATGAAGATGAAAAGGCAGATACACATCCATACGCAATGCAAAAATGCATTTGAATAGTAATCTAAGGTGATAAAAGATTCAGCACAGTGAGACATCTTACCGTTAAGTGTTGGAATAGCCAGGCTCTCAAAATATTTGTGGCAACTTTAGGGAAAATTCCGCGTTTCTTTTGATTCTTCTTGCCTGAGCCTCCTTCGTCGTCGTCTTCGCCCGTACCTTCTCCACTACCAATACTTGCATTACTTGCATCACCTGGCACAAATGAAATAAAATAAATCGTCAGTCTTTAGCTCAAATTAAATTACGAAGCTTTTGTAATCAGCCACTCATCCACATTGATTTAATAAATAAAAATCATTATCACTCCTAACTTGCAGATACATTAATGGTTTGAACTGCTCCAAGTATATTAACTGTTCCACAAACATGTATGTTTGGGTCTAATCATGGTTCAGCCATAAGTTAGAGGCACATTTTGCAATGTGACTCCGAAAGTCGCCTTCATGCTGAAGAAAGCAAGAGCCTTGACTAAACAAGAGAAAAGGGAATGTGAGTGTGAGGAGGCTTATGTAAAGAAAAAATAGTAAAACTGCAGTGTAATTTGAAGAGTGAAGAGAGTCGCTGATGTGATGACGAGGATGATGATCCATAGATAACAT
>JABASI010000351.1:0-41778 GCA_019776505.1 Tomocerus nigrus
ATATATTTTATATTTAGCAAAAACACTACAGTAGCACAGTGCTTTTCACTCCATGCACAACTTTCTAATATACAGGGTAGCCTTTATTGTGCAATCTATTAGCTTATTCAGTAAAATATGTTTTTCCCGAAGTACGATCTACAATCCAAAGTAAATGAATTTACAAGTGCAGAATCAATTTTTCCGTTCTGGCTTCGATTCATGAAAAATAAGTTTTCAGTATCAGATTATTACCAAAAAATTTCTGAATGCAAAATGCATTCTATGAGCAGCGGTTTTATAATTGACTATTCAGAAACAACGATAGATGATAGATGAATATCGAGTCACTTAAGGGGCAATTCTTGTTGGAAATGAAAACGTGAGCTTTAACGTCGGATTGATTCTTTCTGTTTAATTGTGTCTCTGACAGTTGCAAGTTATTTATCAACGGCCCTGTAGATAGATCATGTAAAGTTACTGGACGTATTAAAGTGTTTCAGTGCAATATTCGTATATATAAATTTTCTAAGAATATAATGTGTCACTACATATATAAATTGGTTAAATGCGCGAGTGTATATGTGTGTACCTATAGAGAGAAAACAAGAAATTTAGTGTTTCTCGTGAAAGCTTGATATCCGCATAGGAAGAGGATGGATGCATCTTCTATAAAGGTTTTCCGTCTTTTTCCGTACCAAGTAATAATATATAAAGTAAAGTAAAGAGTCGACACTCGACAGTAGTATATGAGAACTAGTAGGAGAGGGCATAGAAAATAAGAGTAGACGATACTTGGCCGAAACTGTTCGTGTAAAAAGTAAACGAAAGCATATCGACAGTAAGTAATGGAGAGTTGAGTTAGGAGAGTAAGTGAAAGTCAAAGGGATTACTTTTTCATCTGTAATCTCTCACTCGTTTGCTTCCTTGATGCTTTCCTTCACTTTACGCTACAGGACGAGTAGTTTAGCCAAGGCTGGCAAGCTACACCATGCACTCTCTGTCCTCATACGATCCACTATGTATCTAACTATACATTTCCTCTAATAATTTCTTCTCTCTCCTTGTTCTAATGCATTCACACACTATTCCCTATGATATAAGTTCAAAGAATGCACGTTTCGCTTACTATGCTCTTCTTGTTACACACACACACCCAAGGATAAATATATTCTATCGAGTATAGAGTAACAGAGTACATGAGTTTTTGGCGGATTCTCAGAAGTAGAAATGAAGCTTGACGACGAAAGCCCAAACTAAGAAAGATAGATGCATTATACATGGACTTTTTTTTAGCACAGTAGTAGATTTAAGGATTTTTCAATATACGTGCGTGTCCTTTCCTTAGAAGACAGAGCAAACACATACATATAAAACAGTACATATGCCCTTGAGTTAGTAACAGAAAAAGTAGTAGGACTAGTCCCAGTTCCGCATTTACTACTACATACATACACCCGACCAGTTGGGACCAGAGTTTAGTGAATCTTGTTGGAAGAAAGAAAATGCAACTCTCGGTCGCTGTGTCTTCTGACTCCCTTCAATTCACTCCTTTAGTTCAGGTTCAATTGAGTTCGTTCCGCCTCCTCACTTCACTCTTTCTTTCTGATTAACTTTCCCTTTGCTTTCTTTTTCCTATCCCTTCACTTTTACCTAAGTGACTAAGCTATCTAGAACATCTCTCCACTCAACTTATAGCAAATCTTCAACTTAAACTAACTTCCTAGGAAAATAAGACAGATGATATATGGGATACAGAAATACTACATAAAATGTAAATATAAACAAAAAAAGAAATATACTATGCTAGACAGTTTTGTAGGTTAAATATAGAAATCTTTTGAGTTTCCTCTACAGTTTCCTTCATCTCAATTTAATTTTGACTTACACGAGGAATTTTATTTTGAGGGTCATACACTAGGAAATAAACTAGATGACAGAAAATCAACAGTACCTACTACTGTGTGATCGTAAGTAAGTAGTAGTATATACTGCTCCTACTATACTAGAACCAAATTAATATATACTGCAGACATCGTATATAGAGTAGTAGTAAAATGACATTTTTTCTTGTATAAAGATATATAAAAGGTTTATTGATACTCAAATCAAAATTGAACACTAGTCTTTCATAAAGCTTAGAAATGCTAACGAAACGTCTTTACTTTCTTTGATGATAGAAGAACTACTGGAGAGGGAATCATGACAAATAACATTTAGACGAAGAAGCTATATTCTACAGAATTTAAAGAAGGCTAGGTAAGTAATGTAATTTGTCTCACTATGCTTAAGACTATATTTTTTCCAGTTGAAATTCTAGTAGGAGTATTAGGCGGGAAAGAGTAGGAATATTTAGGCACTGAAGTTGTAGCCAGATCTTTTAGAGATGCACAAATCTCAAGAACGACTACTACATACCAGCCACCACCACAACAGAACGTAGGACGTAGTAGATATATATTTCTTATGTTAATCCCATTACGTAGTTGAGTTGAGCCAGACTCCCTTTCACTTTCACGCATATCACGGCTGAAGGAAAACTAAAATTTTGCTGAATAAGTCTGGCTAAAGTGTCTCAAAATTTAAATTTCATTTATTCAACCGGGTATCTATAAGCTAGGCTTACCCTTCCACTCGCGATCCCAGCAGCCCCATAGAAAGAAGAACATAGTGTTCATATTATCTGTAGGTATTTACGAACATTCCCATTTGCATATTGAATTCCCGTCTTTTTTCCTTTATGCTACCGAAATCAGCGACACACTTTACATATATATTCTATTTCCAAAGAAATGTATACGTATACCTAAGTATATTTATCAGACAGAGAGATTGACCCGAATATCTTCCAGAGAAACAGATAAAGAGATTTTTCTACATCATTTCTCCAACTTTACTTCCAAGTCACTCTCAGTCTGAAATTTCAATTTGGCTATTCCTACTATTCCTTAGTGTACCATTAGTTCTCATTTTGAGAGGAAGACATTATATTTTCTATTGTCTCTCTGCGTCACACATTTTCTTGATCCCTTTGTTCTTTCCACCAAAAGACGCAGAAAATATTGGAAAATCTAGGCTAAAACCATTATCAATTTTTCAATGTGTACAGAATACGCGCCAAATGACAAATAACTACAAGTTCCTTTTAAAGTTTACCATTACAGGTTAGATCGAATTTGCACAGTGTCGTGTCGGTCATAAGTTACTAATATCTTGTGAAAATTTGATAACGAGGAGCACGCATGAAGCAAACAGTCTAAATAGTTAAATCTAAGTGATCATATATGAAAGATAAAATATAGTGGTTTGGTGTAATGTGGTTTTCCATTAGGTACAATGAAAATGTGTATACCTAGATAGTGTGGCTCTGTTAAAAGTTCGGTGAAAGTTCTGTTTGTAGAGAAGTGGTAAAGGAAACTGGGGAGAAGGGTCTTGAGCATCCTATTGTGTTTCTGTATATAGGTAGGTGGGTTTTGTTTGAGCTTGGTTTATGAACTAAGAATGGCTGGTAAGTGAAGTGAATTAGAAGGCGAAAGAAATAGAGTTGACAGTAGGTTACGTACACGGTAAGAAGAGCTTTATGTTGTTCCACGCGTACAGACAGTCCATAACTTCGCCACAAATCCCTAATGGCCGTAGCCATTGACTTTCCGGCTTGCGTCCCGGCCGTGTGTTCCTCTTGACTCATTCGCCTGTTTCATTCAATCAATTCAACCACAAAGTAAATATTTATTTAGCCTCTACTTACCAGTCGACTCTAGAAAACTAAACTAAAAGTGTGACATCAACTCGGCTTTCTTTTCAGCCCAACTTCCTCTTTCCCTTTTCTTACCAACACCACCACCGCACCACCACCACCGTCCACCGTGAAAGAATCAGATGATAAAATCCAATTACAAAAATTACCTACTTACGCTCCTGTAGTTCGCCTTAGCTCCACTTTCCGTACATAACACACACACAATTCAAATAGTAGAGAGAGATACTTCTTTCACTTTACTACTTCTTTTAATCAATTTCTTTCTCTCTGATCTCTCTTCCTACTAAAGAAAGCATATACCTAGTCGTCGTCAGTTCATTTCTCTTTAACAGTGGAAGGAAAAACAAGACACACACCATTATTATATCTTCTACTAATCCAAGAGGAAGAAACATGGATTTATATACTTACTTTAGGAGGAGAATACTAACAAAGGATTTGTTTCGCTTTGACTGATTAATGAAAAATCCTCGTCTTACAGACGGCATTAAATCCTTCTCTCCTCTGACTAACTATTGCTATATTGCTGTTTTATTGCTTTGTTAATCTCTCAAGGGAGCTAAGGAAATATTTAATTGCAATTACTTTGTTCCAAAGGCTAACCTACTATATCCTCCTACNTCTGACTAACTATTGCTATATTGCTGTTTTATTGCTTTGTTAATCTCTCAAGGGAGCTAAGGAAATATTTAATTGCAATTACTTTGTTCCAAAGGCTAACCTACTATATCCTCCTACCAAATTAGATATAGCGGCTACAACAATACCATATAAAATAAACACTAGTATAGGTAATTGTGTTGTGCTCCGAATGCTCACAACATTGATACATATCACACTTCTAAAAGGTAATCGAACAATAAACAATCGTAGACATAGTACAATCCTATTCCTTACTGCAATCTTAAAGACATCTTTACCAATGCGGAGAAAATATCTGTTATTTAGAAAAGTAAATCAAACCTGTTTGTAAACCTTTAATTTTCTTTGATATGTCTCTGTGCTGATAACTTATAGTACATAATAGACCTTCCTCCATGAATATACATCGTAAACAAAAGGGAAATCCATGCGGCATTTGTATCCAAAGAAAAGTACAGTAAAAGAAAGTATTTGTTGAGAAAAGTCAAAAGTGTATGTAGGAGAGTGGTAAAAACAAGTCATTTATTGCTGAGGACAAGTGACACAATATGCTCGGTTATGTAGATAGCAGTAAAAGTGGTTTGGTTTAGTTTGGTGGTTGGTTAGCATTAGTTGTATGTGTGTAAACAGAGCATAAGTCTAGTAAAACTGTAGGAGAATGAGTATTTACAGCACATTTGTGGAAAGTTTTCCCATAGTAGTAAGTGCATTGCCTCTTATTTCTATTCTTACAACTAGGATCTTTGTGTAGGTAGGATGTAGGCACATTATATAGCCCAAGTTAGTTTACTACGATAAGATGACTGTTCTGAAGTTACAAGTTGCCCTGCAATATTCTCTTAGGTAAAAGTTAAGATAGAGCTCTTTGCTATCTCCCAGCACTTTCTACTTACTTTCTCCACGCATATAAAAGTCAAAGAAAGTCAGAGTGACTCAAGGACGTGCTCATAGGCATCGTATCGTATTATTAAAAGCTCATTAAAATAGATGAGATGGGAGGATGGAGGAAGTAAACTGGCTATATGTCCCTTTCACCTAGATATATCCAGCTTATTTCTATTCATCTATTCGCAGATAGTAGTTGTGTGAGAATTAGTTGAGATTGGGGACTTGTAAGTTGTAAGTGTAAGTGTGGCATGCTCTGGCGTCACTTCAATTCACTCTCTGACTTAACTGCACCAGACAAGACAACTCAAGTGAGTGAGGCAACTGCTCTCGAAGCAAATGAGTAACACAGATTTAGATGGCAAGGTAATAATAATCAATGGATACGTTATGCCGTGACATCCCATTCCATCCATATACAGCCAAGGAAGGAAAACCAAAGGCAACTCTGCCATTAGATACTTCTCTAATAACTATAATGTAACTTTCGGAACATAACACGCACGTAGCAACTAACACACCCCACCTACTTATTACCAAGTGCTACAGACTCCTAAAACCCATCACTATCATTTTACTTACCCCAGGCTGCTACGTGAGCCAGAAAATTGCAATTGCTCAACTAGTCAACTATCCGACTTAAGTGCGGCCGGGGCCCTAGATTTTCTACCTTAATACACATACATACAGCTCTATAGGTACTAAAATTATATCACTATAATAATCCTCTCTCCTAATACTCACATCACCTATTACTCATCTTCGTCTTGTTTTTACCTTCCACTGTGTCTGGATCTACTAAAAATATACTACCTCATATTAAGCATATTAATAAAATGTTTTAATGGCGTATAAGTAATTTTTACTGGTAGGTACTTACAACATAAAAAAGTGGAACTATGGAACTTGGAAGAGTGTAAGCTAAGCTAAGCTACTTAATATTTTATGTCTATGAGGATTTTACCAATATCACGCTAGATAAATATTTTATAGTGAATAATCCTCAGTTAGTCATTCTAATTTCCTTAGAAGACGATGTAAGATCAGTGAAATGTAGGATTATAGGTTGTTACACAATAATGGGCCCAGTGATAAAGGTGAACTGGTAAAATTGGCAATATTAGTTGAGTGAACTCATTAAAATCTATCTAGTGAGTGGACTGGATTCTAAATATAAAAATAAATGTTATGGAAGAGATTGTATGGAACATACTTGAGATTGTGCCTGATATTCTCAGCGCTGATTTGACTGACGAGTTTGTGGAATGAAGGCTCATTAATTTCATGGGCTGCGGATGTGGACCACATTGATGGGATTGAAGAGGAAGCATGCTCTGGGAAATCTCCTTGCTCTTGCTCCTGCTGATGACTCTGGTAGCTGACTTTTGGTTGGGATGATGAAGGTGATTCCGTTTCGATAGCGTTTCTTCTGTCATGAAATCCTAGAGCAAAGCCTATCGAGAATCCAATGAGGAGCACTATGGCTGTAAGGCAGCAGAGTTGCATCTGTGACATAATACATCCATATAATATATATATATTGCTATAATAGTATAGAATATAGAAAGACAGCATTATATATAAAGTAGGGCACAAAAATTCATTTCCATTATCATTTCTACTTTCCTCACTCCCTTCTCAACACTATTTCAATTTTAGATATTATATCAACATATGGAGTTAGAAATCCATTTTAATAATAAGAGTTTCTATATTATTATAATAGTTTATTGTGATATAGGTCTACAGTACTCAAATACTCCAAACTTCACAACTCATAAAGTAGGGCACGTTAGTTTGCTTTAGCTACGTACAAAATGTATTTTCAAGCTTTGAATTTAAAAAGTGTCTCATGCCATGTCAACTAACAATGAGAATAACAAGGATTGTCAAAATACTATATCATATATGGGATAGATGGAGAAGAGAAGATCTCACATAGATCCATGTTCTAATGGAATGTAAGAGTAGAAGTTGCCGACAGCGAGACAGGAATCTACTCATTGTAATAGATATCCCGTAAAGAATATGTTGTTTAAACTAGACACATACATAGGTAGGTACTCGTCTTTATAGAATGAAATGAAGCATGTTATATGGTTCTAAAAGCAACTCCTCTCCTCATATACCTAAATGCGTACAAAGTGGAAATAAAAATAATGCTTTTCAAGTTTTCACTATATTTCTCTTATAGTATAAGTGAGTAGGCATACTATTGATAGAGAGAGAGGGAGTAGTAGATCACATAGCATAGAGAGAGAGAGAGAGAGAGAGTTGGGTACATTAGACGGTGTAGCCAAGCAGAATAATTGAAATGGGAAAGGCACACTTGAGTGTTGAGCTAACATAACATAACACGGACAACTCAACTCCAAACCGACCAACTGAAGAGCCGAACTCTTTCAACAGAATGAATTTATATTCCATTCCATTGGATTGCATTTCATTGAATTGAATTTCCATCCTGAGTGCATGTGTCTCTGTACCGAGTCTAGTGTGTGAACTTTTCTTTCTATACCATATACGTCTACAAACAAGGATTCTCTATTCTCTATACTACCCGAATAATAAAACTGGCTATCCTATCACTATACAATCCTAAATAAAGAGTTACAGGTGTATGTGTAGATATATTATAGTTAAGTTAATGAAATGCGTCGTATAGAGAAAGAGGAATACTATATGAAAATGAGTTTTATAGATATAAGAATGTGCTCTTACTTTCTGTTTGATCGACGTGTTGTTTCTGGAGCGTTTCCGCTGATGACTCCGGGAAGCTGTCATTGTGACATTTGGTTGGGAGAACGTTGTGGTACTCGTAGGCGTCTCACTTCCATGCTCTTGATTGTGATAGTCATGGTCCTCCAGTGTCAACTGCTCTTCCAGACTCATCTCTGTCTCGTCTTCATAGGCCCATCTCCGATATTCACTCTTCCCCACCATTCTCATCAGCTGCCCCCAAAACTCTCGATCTCTGACGAATCCTCTGCCTCTCGCTTCAAAAAGAAAATTCATTGCTCTGATTCATTTGAAACTTTTCTCATTTCATTCGGCTAATTAGATGACACACCATCGAAGAGCAGACAAGCTAAATAATTTATGTCAATTAGCAATAGCTGTCTTTTCTTTTCACCAATTCATAGCTGAGGCACTATACAGTTATAACCACATTTG
Organism: Tomocerus nigrus; assembly: GCA_019776505.1. Classification (NCBI taxonomy): domain Eukaryota; kingdom Metazoa; phylum Arthropoda; class Collembola; order Entomobryomorpha; family Tomoceridae; genus Tomocerus; species Tomocerus nigrus. Next base: position 8,441 of record JABASI010000351.1, read on the forward strand.
TCATCTTCCACCATATCCAATCTAATTTTCCTACCTACAAATAAAATGGCTATAAAAACCACGTAAAAAACTTTCGCCAGCCAAACACTAATGTGTTAATACATATAGAACTAATTACCACAAAGTTTGAGAAAAGTCAAGCTGCTATAGGAAAAATTTTAGGAGCATGGCACAAGCCAAGCGAACAAGGAATAAACTTGTTTCTCAAACTATTAACTATAATAAGGATAGAGAAAGAGCTTATGGATATCGTTAGTGGTTTTCCCTTTTTATGTGCATTTGACATGTAGTTCCTGTTAGTGTGTGTGTGTGACTTTTGCCACATACAGAACTACCGTTCAGTTAGTTAGTTTAGCCGACTAGTTAGCAGACAGAGAGAGAGAGAGAGATACAAAGGCTCGTCCCAAATTCCGCTCTTTCACAAATAGAAATGAGCAAAGTGCAAAACGCGTCGAGAACTTTAACTTCCTCTGCACTTTTCCCTATATCCTCTGTACATGGAATGGAAATACTCATTTCTTGTCACGTACTCCAACAAACTGGCCTAGCTACAGACTGCGACTCCTTGTAGTGCTTAGATAAGCTATAAACTATGGCTAAGCCACATACGTAGACGTACCTTTTACCTAACTCTCCTGCTTCCTATAAATACACATGTAGATAAATAAAACGAAGGAAATTCCCTGCTACTATTAAGCCAAAGCCATATGTATCCTCTCCGTGAAACTTACTGTGTATATTAGAAATGTACATGTGGACATAGTAATATAGGATTTTGTTTCTTTGTATAATGCATAGATAAATGCGAAGACTACTGAGAAGATCCTGCGAGTCTTAGCATTTCTTACCGTGTCTATTTAAGTATCAATGGATAGTAGTCGTCATTCAAAACGAAAAAAAAAACTTTCCACAGAAAAAGTGCGTGTCACTTCAGATATATTTTTAACTTATATTACTTCGCAGCAGTATCCTGTAGTCAAAACACAGTAAAAAAGCTCTTTTTTTGACAAGGTATTATTACTATGAAAAAGTAAGATCTCAACTGAAGCATACATAGATACTTATAGGATAGGAGGCTCCTTGTAGTAAAGTGAATGCAGTTGTAGTATTTATGTAACTGGAAGTAAAAGTAGTAGGAAGGGAGGAGGATGAGTCTAACAATAAGTAAACTAACAAAACATAAAAATAACAACATGACATAAGGAAGGCTGACAGGGAAAGTTTAAGGACAACGGAATCCCTTTACTATTTTTCTATGTACTTTCACGCACATCCACCATACAAGTTTTCTATTAGAGAGACAGAAAGAGAGAAAGTGTGTGTGTGTATAAGAGATTCTTCTTTTCTGCTAGAGTCTAGAGTCCGGATAAAGCACCTTTAGGTTCACGCTCTCTCTCTAATGTAAGGTTATTATTGCTGAGCTTAGGAATTCTCGCCGTGTGGGAACATGGTATTTTGACCAGAGTTGCTTAGTGTGGATGTTTGGAAGCGGAGAGCCTTTAACTTGACTTAACTCTCATACTAGTAGCAGCAGCAGCAGCTAGGAAGTAGCTTTTCTATTCCGGCTTTCCTTTCCCTCCTGTCTGTCTGTCTATTTGCTTTCTTCTGTTTGGCTACTCTCCAAGTGGAAAACTTTCTTTCCTCTTGACTTTCCACATCTCTTCCTCCTGTCACCTTTCTCCGCGAGCTTTTCTCAAACGCCGGCTAATGCTACCAACACACAACCAGAGCTCCCTTTAACCAACGCAACGCATCGCAACGTGAAAAATTGCACTCTCCCATGGAACATCATTTCATATAAAGCAACCACCCTCACACAAATACCAGGTGATAGCCCGCTGTATTATAATCCAAAGCTCTTACTCTTTCTGTGTACACGGAATTACACAAGAGAGACGAGGACAGAGAAGCCAATGCCAAGAGTCAAACAGTCAAATAGAAAAACGCTTCAATTCACCAAACAGAATAGTACAACTTCCCAACTTCGGCTTCACTTTCCACTTAATCGCTCGTCATAGATTCTAACATACTTTACTTAGTCACACACACACATGCAAAGGAACACATCTCTGACGTCCGGTTCACGCAACCTAAACTCCTACTACACTCTTTTTAAGACACTTTTTATGTGTATAGGATTTCATAGAAAAGTTGCACATTGGCATTGACTCTCGTTTTACTTTACCCTCAAGTTCAACTGTCTCTCTCAATCTCAATATCTTCTTTCTTCAACCGGCTCCTTTAGAAAACTTTTCCCAACCCAACTTTCATGCTCTTTAAACTATGACACTTTACAAATGTATTAGTAATTTTACTGTCATTCAAGGATAAATTGAGAAATCTTTTCCCTTTCTTTCCATTTTTGCTAACAAACTATAAGTACACTCAATACAAATCGTAACATAAGTAGGACTAATTTTGCTGCAGTTAAATTAAAGATTACTGTGGCATTCGTTAACTTGCACCATGAACGCAATCTACCGTTTTAATTATTACCTACCAAAGATGGCGATTACTTACCTACTAAGATCATTGTGGGCAAAATAATTTAAATTCTTATTTAAAATATAGGTATTAAATTATACATTTTCATTTTGTTTATTTTATTAGTAATTTGGTATTCCGTTCAATGATTATGCCGTAGAGAGCTTAGGGACACTAAAAAACATGACAATTAATATAAAATGTCTACGTATTCACACTATAAAAAGTACATGTTGCAATTTTGTAGCGGTTGTTGTGATGAAAGTCAAAAGATGTGTGCATTAGGTATTCTATTTGTATTTCACTAGTATAATCTTGGGTAACTAGCTTATCGAGTTTATAGGGAGGAGAGGAAAGGAAGGCATTTGTGTTGGGAAGATAAAGTCAGCCACGGAGTCTCACATTGCATTAAAATGTCTTGGTATGGGTTGGTGGTGTTTGTTAGCGGAATTCTGGATTGGTAGTAGAGAGACTAGTGTCTTCATATGGGAACAATGTACGCATTTGTACGCATCTCCTACAGTGCTAGATCTTTTTTGAGTTGTGCTAGTCAGAAGAGTGAGAGAGAGTAGTGCATCTGCAGTGTGTAAGTAATGTAGAAAGGGCGGATATATGTGGGTTAGAGGTAGACAAATATAGGACCGCAACCGCCTTGCCAAAACGCATTTAGCTCAAAACCTTCCTCCAAGCAACCATCAAATGTATTCTTTCTGAGTATTGTTCAGCTCGCATTAAAACGCTATAAAATTCACATATGATTCAAGACAGGTCTTCTTCACAACTATACAAGACTCAGCACTCACCAGCATTACAGAGCTTAGAGCTCGAGATACACTGGCGAGTAATTTTGGTCTGTATAGTAGTCTACCTGACCCATATTGAAAATTTTATGTGCCCCATCTCTTTCCCTACGGAATACAAAATACTACAAAGAGAGAACAGTGGTTTTCGCTCTCTACACACACATCTACTTATAGTAGAGTCTTACAGAGCACGTAGATAGTTGAATAAGCTTAGAGTAGAGCACTATATTTACATTGTTATATTTATTATTACTTCTATATATCCGCATGAGCTTTGATGTATTCACTTTTATGTATAGATCTTCACAAGACAACATCATTCAGTTTTATACAATATAATCCAGCTACTATGTATGTAGGTTCTTCTGTGTGAAGAAAGATAGAACGAATGTATCCTGACTTCCATCCCTATCTGCAATACTTTTCTTTTGGCCTCGAGCACCTAACATTACAGAGTTACTGATGAAACTACGTAATTTGATATATAGATGAAATAGAATGAATCTATTTATTACTATTATCATCAAAAAGAAACGGCAAATCAACCGATGACTAGACTGAAGCTGAAACATTATTACTCTTGCTTAACAATCTTTTTTGTACTCGTGTAATAATATTACAGTCAAGTACGTATACACATCTGCTACCTATACAATTATGTAAATGGTATCTTTTTGATAAAAAATGTTTAGAATTTTATTTCGTTTAATTTAGACCCTGCTTACTTATTGCAGCTATTGAAATCTGAATTCTGTAAGGAACTTTCTACTATTATGTAAAACTAGGAGTAAATTATAGGAGAAAGTTCCGAACTGGATTTAGAAAGGAGTACTAGTACTAGTAAACTACGAAGGAAGGAGTATCAAGGATTCAATCACCAAAGAAGGAAAAGAATCAGCAGGCATGCTGGGCGACTATTTACCTTTATTATTCATCAACTTCATGGGGAAAAGGCTTGGCGATGTATTTTTAATGGAGGGAAGTGTATATTATGTGAAGTTGGTGATGGGGAACTAATGTATTCGTCAGACTATAAATATTAGAGGCAATAGCTACTATCTTTGAGAAAAGGGAACGTGAAGGATGGATTAAAAGATTGTTAAGTAGTAGAAGATGGGGATAGAAATGGTTTCTTTATTTCCCTAGTGAAAGAAGATGAAGCTGTCATCCTACTCGCCCGTTATCAATATTAAATATGCATTCTTAACTTCACTCAACCAGGCATAAATGCTTCTTTATAAATTGCACTCCTCCTCCTCCCAACTAAATGCAGATATATATTTTCTTCACATTTCCATCATCGTCAGCTTTCTAATATGGTTTTCTCCATCAGGATCCTATAGAAAATCTAACATAACTTGACTGGAGCGAGAGAGAACAATTTTCTTTGGCCATTTTACTACGTAGGTACTTAGTTCAAATAGGGAGATAGTCATCATAAGCAGCCATTCAACATCCTAAGTCCCTTATGAATCATGTAGGCTTTACATCTATGAACAGCTTAATTAGCTAAAAGCACTCTTGCTTTCATCGGAGAATACCTCCCCATACTCCCATATAAAACACATCCATCCACTCAACACCCCCTGATAAAAGCAGCGGAGAATAATTAAATTTGTAATAACAAAGCCTTCAAAGTATCTTGAATACTTGAGCACACACTTAAGACAACTTGCGCTAAAATACACTACCAATTAATAAGTCAACTACTTAGAAATTAGTTAATTTCCCAAAGCTACTCTTATAGGCACATTCTTTATATAATTCCTTCCTGTATGTTGCATAGTTACTTTCGGCTAATTAATTTCCCGTCCGTGTACCTTATAATTATTGACATACATCTCAATTGCGACAAAGTGAAAACTTATCCTAGGATGTTGCAACATAAAATGCTAATGTGATAGTTTCAGTGATTAGAGCTTTGACAAAAATGCCGACACACATGAGGTAGACAATGGACGAGAGGAGAAAATGGATTTTAATTGCCCGAGGTGGTTCGTTAACAAACTCACGGCACTTTTATGAGTTTTTTTCACAGAATTCTTGACAAAGAAGGATCCTTTTAACTCTTAAAGTAAAGTTAGGAGGATTGTTATCATTAGGTAGTCGAAAGTTTTCTGTCAACGGATATAGAAGCATTTAGCAAAGCAGCAGATTGGTTTATATCCCCACTGATTGTTCCATGCGACTAGTTGTTAGTGGATAGTTAATACTTTTCCCAAGCTACACCTATTATTTTTCTAATGAGTTTTTAGTCTACTAGAATTTCGGGTGTGCATAGTTCTAGAGTTGCTGGTCCTAAGTGGAAATTTCGGAGAAGGGAAAGAAATTTAACGAGTTTCGTTGACGAGTGGCATGACATGAAGGAAATACGTCCTTTTCCACTATAATATAAATGTATAACAAAGGAGAAGCACAGTTTTGAACTGACCGATACAGTCACGAGTATATAATTAGTACTAATAACGAGAGAGAGAGAGAGAAAGCAAATGTGGGCATGCTTTGTACTTTGATATTAGTTTGCTTGGACTGCACCACTATAATCAATCTCCATTATGTCAAAAATATGAAACTCTAATGCATTATACATAAATGTAGGAACAAGCATTTATTGTGATACGTATACGTAGTGAATTAGTGTCAAAGCGAGGTTATCACGTACGAGCCATTAGATTACATTATATGTACATACAAACTTCATTTGCCTTCCATTTGTTTCTCCATTTATGGTTTTTCTCCTCTGATGTGGTCTAAATGGTAACTATATTGTCGTAAATGTGCTTTGTTCTCCGTTGATTTCCTTGAATTCTGTGTGCTACCTCAATAAATTGCTTCGTTCTGCTCTTTCCCTCTCCTAACTAAACACTATCTCTCCCCATCCAACCAACCAACAGCGATTTATGTATGTACTATTTAGCAAAGCCATATAGTATACCTAGATATTAAATTATATCTGGATTTGCGGCAAATTTCTTACTTAACATGACAGAGGGACTGAGCTTGAATTCTCTAACTGTTATGCAATTTGACGAATATGAAAGGCTCTATTAACAAAGCATAAAGGCTTACGCAGCAACAAACTTGAATGCTCCAAAGTGATGAGATTACAATCAAATTTACGAACTGTTAGCAGCAATGAATGCGTGTTTAAGCAGAGCTAAACCATCTCAAAACGACTCGTTCTATTTATTTATTTATCATGAAAATGCTTTTATAATAGCTGCTTCACTCTACTGGATAACAAGTTTAATTATTGGGTTTTACGTACACTCTCCACTCTCTACAAACGCCAATCCTACAGGGTGCACGGATACTAAAGCCAAAATATACTCGCTAAACTAACAACGCTACTCCAGATGTGTACTTATATGTACATGCTTATAAATATAGAAACAATTTGTTACAACTTTGTGTCTATATTATTGTAATGTGTACTTTCCTTTTGCTTTCCTCCCAACAGCAACTTTCTGTCCTCGGAGTTTCAATTTCACAATTTCAGTCTAAGATTCAAAACTAGAACTTAACACACTTATACAAGAATTTCCATAAGTTTACTCGCTCCGCACCAAAGTTTAACCACAAAGTAATCATTCACAATTAGTGAGATTCAAGAGCAGCCGCAATCATATGTATCTATGTCCCTTTCCTCTCTATCATTTCCTGCCTCTTATTAATAAATATAATATTTGATCTGTTACAGGCCAAGTAAAGTGTGTCAAATGGACAAACATGTCCAGGCTATTTCCGTCTTTCAAAATTTTACATCACGCATAAATTAAGCTAATTTTAATAATATAAATTATAGAATGCGCTTTTACAGCAACTGAGTTTAGAAATTAAGTTAGTTTTGTTTCGGCTCAAAAGTTTCACTTTTGAAAGTGAAAGTTGCCTGGGCTTAGTAAACTATTTATTTTGGGATATTCATCCCGTAACATACTTCATTGTAAGACAGAGTATAAATGCTAGGAATCTCTAAGAATCTTATTATTCTTAGTCGTTACGTCTTTAGAACGTTAACTTTGAATGAAGAGTCTAAAGAGAAAGTTCATTTCCCCTCACGCTGAGAGATCCAAGCTAAATTCTAGTAAAGTTATAATGGCTTTAATAACTGTAGAAAATGTTTCCTAATTAGTGTAGGTCAATGAAATGCAGAAATACGTTAGATGTTTTCAGGTCAACATCATTACTTAATTAATGAAGTCTTCAATATGAGATGGATCTAGTCTGTGCAAGGAGGCAGCAGTGAAGATCCTTAAAACTTTATGAAAATCTTAGAAGAGTATTCACTTTATGATTTTGTCTAATATCAATAGGTAAATATTAAAATATCACAACAATGTTTGCTAGTCAAATTGAATGGAGGTGGTGGCTAGAAAAAAATAATGAGTGAGTCGGTAGTTTTAGATAGGATTTACGATTTGTTCCGACCCATATTAAAATGGGTTTGTGATGCTGAGAGTAGCAGAGATGAAGCACATGAGAAAATGTGCTAAGGAAAAGTAATAAAAGTGGCGCTTTCTATGCTGGATGTTCTTTTGATCGATTTTTCAGTATATCTGTAGTGGTAATATTTTTTCCGTTCTTACTGACTTGCCTTCAGCAGTATATTTCAGTTTGGCTGAGTACTAAGCTAGCACTCGCTACTTTTACTTACCAACAGCTATAATATTAGAGGAGAAAGCATGTGCATAATAGTAGGCACTTTAGTAAAGAGGTACCTGAGGAAGGGAAGTTAAAGTAAGTTAAGTAGTTGTTAGGACACGTGAGTAAGTTAACTAGAGGAGGTTTTCTGGTTCGTTTGTATATTCCCATTTTGCAGGCAGGCAGGCGGCACGATACTATTCTCCATATGTTGTAGTAGTAGTAGTAGTAGTAGTAGGAGCCTTTTTTATTTGCCAGCTACATACAGCTACACTATGCTATTAGTTTGAATTTTTTTCTTCCGTGAATGCACTTCAATTCTGTTGGCTAAGGAAGATTCATGTGTGCCTTGCTAAAGTCGAAGCCACTCACTTATATTGCTGCTCCTTTTTAGCCTGAAAACTTTTGTCAGAACATAACTGTTACGAAACTGATTTTTAGATCCTGATGGTTGACTAGGCCTCTGAAATGTAAATCAAGGAAAGCTTTTCCAACTCAGCAACTAACTACCTAGTAACTCAGTTTGCGTTTGAATTTATTGCGCTCGACAAGGCAAATTACTATCATATTAGATGTCAGCCGCAGATACAACCTCCTACCTACCTACTCTAATACTTCACAGTAATTGTCCTTTGAAACGGATATGAACTGAAAAGTTCCTCTATTCTCTAGATTCAAGATAAACTGAATATTCTGTTTTCCTCTCTCTCTCTCCATCTACACATGTAAGTTTTGTGTAGATGAAGTCCCTTAAATTACTTACAATCCCACTAAATATATATGATCTACATCTACACAGATTTCACGTCAGATAGATACAATGAGCCAAAACTCTTGTAGGTCACACGGTTACAGAACGGCTTTCTAAAAGCAACTCAACTTTTTTTTAAACTCCCCTTTACTGCCTGTCTAAATATGCATCTCTCTATTAAGTCTTTCTCTATTTACAAATGACTAGGGATATACAGGGAAAACGGTTCCTTTTATAAAAAGACATATGCTCTTAAGTCATAATAGTCACATCCTTCCCTCTTTATGTGACGTGTGAGTTATATCTGTACGATAGACAGACAAAGAAAAAATGCAACTAAATGTAAGTGAGAGTGAGACGAAAGACATTGAGATAACTACCCGAATAGAAATAAAAGGAGGAAAAGTCAAGAGAGAAAAAGAAAATTGGGCTATGAATGGGAGAAACTTAAGCTATAAAATAGGATGATGATGACTTCTATGGGAATTTTTCCATTATGAGACAGAGTTGATGCAATGTTCAACTCTCACTCTCTCTTTCTTTCTCTCTTTCTCCCTATTGTGATTTTCACTATACACACCAGAACAAGAACAGATACGAACATTTTTCTACAGTTTTCTCTTCCAGCTCACTCCTCGCCTCTTGTCTCTCTACTAATTAACGCAGCTGACAAGACACCCATTCATTTTTTACATAACCCACATGCACACTTATTCTACTCACAATCACTATCGCTCTACCATAACACAGACCTAGCCACTCACTACGTTTTCTTGTCCATAGTAATAATAAGTAATATCCTAAGATACGCCTGGTGCTGCATTGCTATGCTAGGGAAAACCCCTTCTTTCCTTTCTCTCTCAATACCATGCACCACACCCAAGAACATACACAATTATGCAAATAAGACGCAACAATATAAAAACTTTTTCAACAAAACATAATATCAATTGCAATCATGAAATAAAAAAATAACGGTTACAGAAACACGTACGAGCTCAGATTGTCATTGCTCCTTCTTCCTACCATTTCTAGTATTCTATTCTTTGAAGTTTTCATCTACAAATTCTATTCCCCAGAATACATTCATAGAAAATAACATTATAGCATAGTATTGTAAACTTGAAATTTTATGGTATAGTTTATAATAAATACATACGAACACAAAAACAGATCGAACATAATAATGTTATATTATTATAATGTAGGTCAGCCGGTCGTTTACGCTTCATTTAATTTTGTCACGCATTCTGGAGTGGAAATGTGTTTTCCAGAACTTACAGATATACTGTGGGATGTGGACCACAAACATAAAAATAAAGCATTTTTCAGCGACAGACACTAATTTAGTCTGTGTGCAAAAATAATTGCAAACGAATGATGAGAATATCTCTGTGAGAATTAGTAAAATTAAAAATAGGGTAAGGAGGTGTGTAGTTCGAAAGGGAGTTGATTATTCAGTCCAGTTCTATCTATTTACAACAGTAGTGAAAACGACAAACTCAATTTAGAAGTTAAACGGTCTTGGGGGAAATGTCGAGCTTCCCCTTGCCGTTCTTTCCCTATCAAATATCCAAGTGAACCATTCAGCAAGCTAAAGAGAGAGAGAGAACGAAATTCAATCGAAGAGACTAAACGAAGTTAACTTGAATTGAAGTAAAGACTAAGTAAATTGGCAATTCAGTGTTTCTTGTCTATTCAGTCGTAGAAAGATGGAGAGGGAAGTGAAGGAAGGCGTAAATCGAACTATAAAATTTATTATAAGTAGTAGTGAGTAGTGATAGAAGAAGTGTTTAGGTGTGCATGTACATACCTCTATACTATAATGTATCTCTATGCTGTTACATAACATGTATATAATATAATATCAGTATAGGTACCTACTTTTACCTATATGATGTGTAGGTATACCTACAATAAACAGAGAGGTAGACGAGGGAAGGCGGAGAAGCCGTAAATGTAATAAAAGGGCACGCCAAGAGCAAATACCTGCTAAGCTTGTTAAATGAGGATTAGGTAGAATCGACTCAGAATCTAATTAAGCCTGTAGATAATCAAATTGGCTGCGACAAGATTACATATCATGTGGTAGCACCTTTCTCTAAATACTTTAAGAAGCATGCACAGTAGACTAAGTATAAGAAGGAGGACTATCCTTTCCCTTCTAAAGAAATCTAGCACACACACACTTACCCGAATTCTATAGAGTCAACACAACACAACATAATATCTATAGTATAAAATACTTGGGACAGCTCTCACATTATAGAGAATTAGGTTAATTCCATCTGTATAAGCATAGAATGTCGAAAATTAAGACAGAAGCATGTACAATGTTAAATTGGTAAAAAATCTGATGGAATCTGTATTAAAGTAAAGAGTGTTCGGTAATTGGCATGGCATAGCGAAGAATTTCACACTACGTATCGAGTTAAAGAGTAGATAAACCTAAGTAGCTAGAAATAGATTGGTCAAGACAATAGTGAACAAGATTTCTGAAGAGGGCTTACTCACACTTATATCTCCAGTGAGCATCGTACGTTTTTACGGAAGATACGAAATGTTAAGAAAGAGAAAGAGTGTAGCTAGTTAGCTGCAAAGAAGAGGAGGATATATATTATTATAGTTAGAAGAAAGAGTTACAGAGCTAAATTGAATGAGAGTGGAGTATAAGAGAAGAAGAAGAAGAAGAGAAAAGACGGGGAGAAAGAGAGAGGGAAGCTGAGTGAGTGGAAACTAAGCAGACGATGCCAAAGCACCTGATTCGATTAGCTTAACTTCATGTGTAGCATATAGTAAGTGAGTGTATTCTATTGACTATTGCATTGGGCCGACTACTTTCTCCTCCTGTGGTTTACTTTGTTTCCCTTTCCTACATCCTACCCTTTAAGACATGTATGAAGATTTTGTATAGAGGAAGTTTACGTTTCGTTAGCTCCCGCTATCAGTGCACTCCCTTACATTACAATGAAATGGAATGCAATATAATGGTTCGTTGAGTAGAATGAAAAGAATGGGCTAGGAAATGGTTTTCCGTAGGAAAACCACAGTAAACGTAACCAAACCACACAGTCAGGAGGAGAAAGAATGGTAAAGTAAATGGCAAATGTATCAGTTCCTACTAATTTATTAGTTTGTTTTAGGAAAGAAAAGAATTCGAGATATCTCTATAGAAGGCTAGTAGTTATTTTCAGGAGGAGGATGGAGGAGAATGTGGATAGTGTGTGTGTGTGGTTATATTGGACGTCTTTTCTTTAGTGAATCAATAGGAAGCTGATTTAGATAAGCCGAGCGGATTATGGGGCTCAAGTTCAAGTCATGTCCTAGCTTGGCTCTTTCAGACCCCATTCTTATTCTTAGTTAACTTAGCTGCCTTTAAAGTAAGGTGGAGCGCTTAGCACTAATGTAACTTTACATCCGTCTGTACATAGTTATCCTATTGATGCTAAGCCTTTTGGGATAAGTTGCCTTAACGTAACTAAACTTAAAGTCTTAACTCACTGACAATGAGAGAAAAAAAACTCGGCCGTGCATCAGACAAGTGGAAAAAGTATGGGATTTCTCGTGAAGAAAAACTCGCACTGCACGTGACACACATTCCAGTCCACACAGGAAATAATGTCACGAAATTCTCCTCTGTTTAGAATCTGTCTTGACTATTTACTGACTGAATGACTCTATAGTAGAGCTCAATCCTTGCTCCAATCCTTTTTTCTAGGTTCTTACTCTCTTTTAAAACTACTACATAAGGTGTGTGCTCCGAATGGAGTTTCTATGTCACGAATAGCCGCCATTCCACACCAAAAACTTCCATTTTCCCAAAGAAAGTAAAACTAAAGGGAAAGTAAAGATACTAAGTGTACTAAGTAGAGCCTAAACACTTTCTGGAGGTAGTTAGTTAGTTAAAACTTCTCCTATCATCATTCACCTTCTTTTACTCCTACTTTCATATTAATGCCACCGTCTTCTAAAGCTCAGGCTCACTAGACAAGAAAGACATGGACAATTTCAACGTATGCAACCTAAAACTAGCTAAGTGGAGAAAGGCTCTTGTCATTGTGTACAGAAAACTTGGAGAAAGTTGCGTGCTTTGGTTTATTCATCCGCTTTCCTTGTGGCTTCCTCTACAGATAGTTTAACTCCCGTTTATATTCTGTCAACACATTTGACTCCGCTTAGCCTACCTCTCCCGCCTATTATCCTCCTGTGCCTCCTACCTACCTACCTACCTACCTCTCCGCTTACTTACATAACAAGAACAGAGCAACTAACTTTATTAATATGCATCTAAGGTTACAAACTTTACATACAAAGTCTTATAAACGCATTCACCTCCCTGAATTGCTTCTGTCGTTTCCCTGTCCCAGAAATGTACACGTATACTTTCCTTGAATTTTTTATCAGGAGCTTCCTTTTTATTCACTGCTCTAATCTCCAGTAACATGTGCCTAACTAATTTCATTATTTCTTTATTTCATACAAGATTTTCTTTGGCCAACAGAACAGAGTTAATTGAAATAGATGTCAACTTCTATTTCAGCTCATAATAGTAAACATTCTGCATATTGACACTTTATTTTAACGAGGGGACGCATAAAATCTTTCTTTAGTAATTTTAACTGAAAATCGTGCTAATGATTAGCCATTGCTCAAATGGCCAGTTAGATTTTAATGCAACTCACTCCGTTGCGTGAGTAAAAGAATCTGTCGGCACAATACATTTACACGCCTACTTAAAACTTAGACATGTTAGACGTGCACCTATAGACACTAAATATCTACCTAGTCATTCCTATTACTACTCTGTAGGTACCTACATACAAAACTTGCTTTACTCACTCTAGTCTGCATAATTTTCGCTTTATATTCCTTGTGAGTGTGATGATTTCCCTTGCTAACGCTCTTTTGCCTCGGAAAGGGAATGTTCAATAGAGCTGGATACTCTTTGTAATAGTTGACTTGAGCTTGGTGGCATGTTTTCCTCTCACTTCCTTTCCTCACCAATTCCAACGGGTAATACATCGTAACGTTAAATAAACTTGATATCTTTCTTTTTTACTCTCTCTCTATACACTTCGCTTGTATTATTGTAACGTGTACCTTAGTAAAACTGTAGAGAAAGTTACCTTATGCTAACGGGAGATCTGCATTTGTAAATGTGGAAAGGTAGTAAGTACCTAAGGAAGCAGTTGGCTATGCAACTCTATGCACAACATTTCTCACGAATACTCTAACTCTTCTGTTACTTCCTTCTTATGTCCTGAATCATATGCTATTTCAATCTACAGGGTTTTCCCAATTCTCAATGTCATATTACTTACAGGATGCCACACTCTCTTATTTTATTACGAAGAACATAAACGCTAAATTATAATACCGATCACAGAAAAAAACCAAGTGAAAGTTTTATTTTAAAATATTACAGGTTCGTTAATCGTTTTGTATCATTACGGTCATCAATTTCCAGAAATATGCCTAATTCGATGTTCCTCAGAAGATTGCCTTTATGCTTTTTGGCAAAGCCATTTACACAATACTAGGTTTAATGCCGGGAAGTTTCTTTAAAGATATTCACACCATAAAATTTAATTTATTTACATTGCCTATGCATTAAGAATGACTTTTGGATGACCCTGTATAGTTTAAATGTGATATGGCTTGCTGTGAGTGAGAATTCGTAGCTTGACTTTTCTTCTTTTTCTGTTCCTGCGTTTTATTCTCTCCTGTGGCTCTTGACTACTGAAATATGACACTTTTCCGGAGTGAATAATGCCCTCATCTGTCTTGACACTTGTTATTTTAAGCTAAATGTTTGTTCTGTAGCAGTTATCCTTTACGACATGTGGTCTGGTTTGATCTATTCTCTGTCGTTTGATAGTTATAGGCGTCTCTTTTCTTGCTTTGATATAACTGTGACTATATTGAGCTTATTTTTTCACGGTTGTGTCCCGTCCGGGACCGGGTGACGAACGAGTGCGTGGTTTCTTCCCAGACTGGTTTATGTACTATGCTAATACTTCCCCGTAAACTCTAGAAACTTTCTCCTGAGTTTTCCGCAGCTAAAGATGTGGATAGCCTATAGCTTTCCCTTAGCGCATAGATTGAAATAGTAAAGCCGCTACCTGTAAACGATGTTTAATGCAGCGCACTGGAGATAAGTTAAAACAAATACGCCTTAATAGTAAATCTTGCTGTACTAAAACAAGAAATAAGGTAATCCAATACAAAGTAGCCTATATAAGTTCTACAGAGTCTGATTAGAAAATATAGAAGATATATTCAGAATTTGAATGTTATATCTACTGCGTGGTACTATATAATGGAAATGTAGGTTGAGTAGAAACTTGCATAGATTAACATATCTTAAATAGTCTAAGTAGGTAAGACGAGATGCATTGTATTCTAGGTACAGAGGCTATTGACGGCAATGCATGGAAAATAGAAGGTGTAGGTTAAATTATAAGGGAAATGTGTGTTAGTCTCCACGAAGGCAAGTCTTATTTATCTTTAATGTCGTAAATTGAAACTTTTTGTACCTAGTTAGTTACGGAGAGAGTTTGTGTGCATTCTGTTTGAGTTCTATCGCTCTAACAAGTAAGTAAGTAGTTCCCGTCGACTCTTTGTAGTGTAAACAGCTGAATGAATAAGTTGGTGCTTGCTACATGCCTTGGCATCCCTCGCCTCCTACATGTACTAATCAGATTTAATCACATTATGGAAAAGTTCTTTGTGTAGTTCCAACCAAAGTAACTGTCTCAAGATAGTTACCACTTTACTATAGCTAAATATATCAAAAGTATCTCAGCATCTAAGTAATATTACTACAGATTTACTATCCCTCCATCCATCGTCTATACACAAACTCTGAAAGGCTTGTGCTTCTTCGTGAATGTTGGTTTGTTGGAAGTGAAAGTCAATTTCTCACAGAGTAAATATCGTCTAGATAGTGTCTATACGTAAGTTATGTAAATAGAACTACCTATCTATAAGTAATAAACCCGGTTGCAATTCTTTTGCATGTATTTAACGTGATAAACTACACGATGATGAGAGGGAATTGAATTGGATGGAATTTGCCCTCCCTCTCTCATTCACTTCGCCTGTGAATGAATCCAAGGGAAATGAAGTCAGAGCGGAGCATTAGCATTGTCTCAAATCGAAAAACTTTTCTCGTTTCAATCCCATATTCATTCTATTGGTAGTCATTGAATTCAATCAAAAGAGTTCTGACGAGAAACCAGAAACCCAAGCCCAGTTCGTGTCGACTCTTAAGATTCTTCTGACTGATTTTTACTCAGTGAGTTCAAGATAGAAAATATAAAATATATTCGTGTAGGTAGTTGAGAAAAGGGAGAGAAAGCACAGTAGTCTCTCTTTTGTACAATTTCTGCCGAAAGAGAGAGAGAATTGAGAAGAAAAGGGAACTAAATGCTAAATGGATATCCTGCACCTCCCACCCTCTAATTTCTACCCTATTTCTATTTAGATCTCTGTCTGTTGGTCTACTTAAGTAATTTTCTCTAGCATCCTTTCAACTTTAGCTACATAGTAGGCATACAATAATATTTGCATTATTCCATGCCTTCTCTACCCTTTCTCTCTCCTACTATCTACTTACTTCCTACTACTACATCTGATTTCCCATCTTGGCTTTTAGCAGCATTGTGAATAAATTGCATTTCTTCATACATTCATACTTGAGTTCGTTGTACAGATAATTCCTTCCTTTTACCATCCATACATATTTACAATGGAAAATATGTATGCATAACCAAAAGGGAAAATGTAGGCCGTGTTTCGGACGAGGATACAACTTTATTTCAATCTACATATATATACATACGTTCTATATTCGTCTACATACTTTTATGCATGTAATATTTTAGGGCGACTAGCTGGAATGTTTCAATCCCTCATATATTTAGTAAAACGTCTATACATTTATACATATGGCGGGGAAATTCAAATATTATATAACACGTTTATGTTTAGCTCTCTATAAAGTAAAGAACTTAATTCATTTACGGTTTTCTTCTCTTTTTTATTCACAAGAGACTTCCTTTATTACAGTTTACAAAGATTACACCCATTTAAATATAATAATATAATGCAATACATCACTTTCTCACTTCCTTACATAGTAAAACCTTTAGAGACTTCCCATTAAATGTTACTTTCACTCTCTCTCCTAAAAGACATGGAATTTACAAAGGAAAAATATATTTCCCTTGTTTTCCCGCATGCGACAGACGGCAATGAAACTGGGCTAACTACATCAAGTTGTCTTGTCTTCCGCCTCCATACTCAACTCTACTATGCTCAACTCAACTGCCTATATAGTGGGTGTGTGACAGACACGAAGACACGAGTGCACATCAACTACACAGCCTAGATGACAAGTCTTGACTTGCAAACATCTTCACACAACTATACACTGTCAGTCAGAGAGAAATAGTCAGTCCCACTAAAGTAGGTACATACATTACAATAGAAATGTTGGTTACATACATAACAGTCGAAAATATATATAAATATATATATTGTATATATATAGGGAAAGAGCTCATCAGTATGCACTGTAGTGTCGGATGTCTCTATGAAATAAAGCGAAATAAAATAAAAGTGAGGATAGTGCTTTCTTTCTCTTTGTTTAACTTATTCTCTGCTTTACGCAGGCAGGAGTTGAATATGTGTGTTTACTCAGACAGAATACTCTCAAGAAAATATAGAATAATATATTCTGCTTACTTAGCTAAATGCGTTTTTACGTCTATATATCTTGTAGTTATTCTCCTGTGGGCTGTGTGTAATGCTTTCTCCAAACTATTTCCGTAATACGATATTCTGCATAATATTATTCGCACGTAGAAGATAAAATTTTAAACGCCTGTGTTTCTAAAAAATTCTTTATCGTTTTAACACGCTCTGGACAAGGGAAACTTATATACTACTATGAGTATATTTATATTATAATAATATATGAAATAATACTCTTATCACTTATAGTGAAAAATAAGAATATCTTTTGAACAGAAAGAGTGAGAGAGAGAGGGAAAGGAGTGAAAAGAAACAACAGTTACATGCACACACCCACTATGCAATTCAGACTTGTACGTTGCAGATATAAATGTGAGTGAAAGGAAGGCTGGGCCAACATCACATAATGCAACGTAGGAAAACGAAGGCTATTGTAAGAATTGTGACGTAGTAAACGTAAGTACCTAATCGTAAATATAGTTGCAAAGTTCCTATTCCTATATAAATTCATATCAGAGCACAATAGAAGTATCGCAGATAGATAACTAGCGAGGAAAGTAGAAAGAAAGCGAGCAAATATATTTCCACCACTTCCTGTTGCTCGTTGTTGTTGGCTGAGCTGCGAGTCACGTTTAAGTATTTCATGTCACTTTCCTTCCCCACCACTTTATCCCAAGTCCACATGGAAATGGAAACGTTATTTATTTATTCAGTCCTATAGAGCTATACATTTCCAAAAGGACCAAAGAGAGAAAGTAGAGGACTCTATCTCATCCAGGAGAGTCGTTGTGTGATTCAAACCTTGTGCCTTGTACAATTCGAAGGGAAAGGAAGCCTTGCCTGCCTTTAGCCCATTTCTTCCACAGAAAGAGACACAGAGAGAGAGAGAGAGAGAAAGTCAAGCCAAAGAAACTCAGGACTGCCAACCAATATTGCAATGCCAATGCAATACTCTTTCCTTCCTTTTTCCCTTTCGGTTTCCTTTCTCATTGCACGATAACCGGGTATTCCTTGGCCTGTGTCTCATTCTACCCGTTTCGACTGCCCTGTCTCTGTTTATCTATCCATAGGAGAAAGCCATGCATAGCCTTTCTCTTATTTCACTTACAGGAGTATTAGTAACTACATCACTCTACTTTCACGTTATTGTTGCTTTTGGCTAATGTTCACTTCAAAGTAATGCTAGATATAGATAGGTAGTCCTTGTAGTAGTTCCCCCAAAAATTCCATTCATCTTCCACATAGTCTAATCTGTGAAGGATTGCCTTTTAACTTAAATCTTGATATAAATCGATCAAGATAGATTCACAATAATATTATATAGCCTTTTTATCATTGATATTCACTTATTCACTACACTCCTCCTGTCTCAATTTTACATAAGAGGGACTACTGAATAGTTAAAACATAGTTCTGCCCACGATGTCTACGATAGTAACCGCCGCCGTTCTCATGGGTGGGCCCTCAATTCACACTGGTACAGACTTTCATTCAGATTTCATTAGCACTTCTTGATTCTTGTTTGTGTATTCTGAAGTTTGCTCCGAAGGTTATCTCTTACGTTTCATTATATCAGTTTATCTTCCTTCGTTTCAGCTATCATGCTGCGCCATGCTTTTCACTAGCCCTGTTCTTCATTCCACCAAGTTTATTTTCAGGTACTTACATACACCACTACGGTTTCCTTAGATGGTCTGTTCTATAACCTCCATTCATTGTTAGTAGTTCACAGACAACTCTAGAATTCAATGCTCTACTATAACCACTTAAGCACGAATTCCCGATAAAAATGAAATTCGCTGTCTAAAGACCAAAACTACTACATACTGCCCGCATTTATAGCGATACACACTAATAGCATAAGTCATTTGAAATATACTACACTAATAATAACTGGAAACTCTCAGAGAAATCCTAACCCAAATATGTATCTATGCATCACAATGTGGTTATACTTTTCAGTTTTTCCTTTGACTTTGACATACATAATAGAAATATCTATACATATTAAAGCAAGTCAATTAGAGAGGAAGCTTTAACTTGGGATTCCCTCAACCAGTTCCCCCGTTGTAAACCTAAATTACCTTTTACAGTCAGAGTCAGCTAAAGCAACATGAAAATTGTATAGGTGTTTTCGAGCAAATATACTGCGAAGCGAATGCGATTATTGCTGTGATAAGCATAGTTATTACACATTTATAATCGATAGGGAAAATGTGAAAATCATTCTGTGGGGAATTTACATTCTACTACTTTATGTAGCTTATAGGTTGGTAGTTGGTAATAAAGAATTATGCTGTTCAAAAGGCATGATTTGTGAAATACGACATGAAAGGGTAGACATTTAATTAATTCTATTTATTATATTATTATCTAGGCTCAATTAATGTTAACCCAGTTTTAGAAAAGATATAAAGGAAACAATAATAATATACGAAGGGCATTAGATCTATGCTCTATGTTGTTCAGAATTTCTCAAAGTTAATAATTCATGTTTGTATTGTATGAATTATTGAAACATTTCATTCTTTGAAGTCAGAGTTTATTAGAAAACTAGAGGGAATCGAGGAATGAAAATAGGCAAACTGATGCTTCCATTTTATTTACCGTCGGAAAAGCGGTTAGCTCAAAGTTTTTCTAGCCTCAAACCAATTCTAAACATGAGTAAAGTGGTTTAGATTTGGTTTTTGTAGTGCAATATTATTAGAGTTAGAGAATGGTATTTCATGTGTCTGTAGACGGAGTAAAGTCAGTAAAGTGAAATGAAAGGAAAGTGACAGGTTATTGTGATTCAAGGAAATTTATTGTACCCTTATACGGCTTAAGGTTTCAGGTAGACAGTAGATATGGCATTTTTACATTGTATAAATAGATTAGCTTGTCGTGTCTGACTCACTATCACCAAGCTCATATAAACACATCAGTGTGGTGGAATCCACAAAAACTGCACTGTACTTAAGTAGCATGTACAATTTGGCTATGCCATAAGCTACGACCTACTTGTTCAGATTATTTCTCGAACCGATACCCAAATCCGTAGTAAATTCTTGAGAATTTTTAAGTTCTCCTCTGACTTTTATTTTCATTAGGATTTATGAGGATGTAGAATCATAAAATGCAGCAGTTTACATCCTACAGAATGTCATAAAAAGTTACCTGAATGAAACGAATTGAGTCTTACCTTTCTTAATGTATTATTCAATTCTCCAGCCAAAAAAAATTCAATAACGGTTCAGAGGGGCTCTTCTTCACTTTCTTCTTCTTCTTCTTCTTCAGTATCTTCAGAGAGATGCACTAGTATGTGAAGAGTTTGAGAGAGGAACTTAAGTTTTCTTCAAAGAACAGAGAAGCAGGCAGGTATAGTATGTTGTAATATCTAATGTACAGTTGTTCCACGTCTAATGTATACAACAGAACAGAGAGAAGAGTGTGAGTTTAATCAAAACTTGGAAACAGTTGGATACCATCGCAAATGAAACAACAGGGAGATGCTCAATGCTGAATATTGGAAGAGCCACCGTTTTAGAATATCTTATATCAACCTCTGGTGGGGATGTCTAGTGGATGTCTTGTCTATATATGTAGGTATGTTATGTTTTACTTTAATCGTAAATACGTGTACAGAAAACGTTGAAAGTTTCTACTGACGGACGACGACGGGATGGGAGAAAAGTTGAATTCTACCTGAAATAAGTTTATATGTACATTTTCTAGTTCAATGACCAAAGAAGAAGAAACTAGGTCTTGGCTGCCTCCTTTATATTCTTACATAACTCATTGAAAACTGAAAAGAAAAGGGAAAAGCTAGCACCGTTCGCTTTAGTGTGGGAAAACTTTTGTCTTTTGATTGAAGAAATTAATTAGTAAAATGTAAAATTACATTGGCAGCATTTAGACTTTCTAAATGTATAAATCTTTAATAGGTTTACTAGCACTAGAGTGTCAGTAAATAAGTTTCACAGAACATTTTCTCCTCCTGTTTGTACTGTTTGAGTGAAAATAGTGTTTTCTAATGGAAAGGACAAGTTTGAGTGTGACTGTTCCACATTGAGCTGAATGAATCTGCTCTCTGTGTGTTTGATGGGGCGAATGAGTAAAGACAACTAACTAGCAAGTTTAATAGACTTGTTATTCTCTGATAGATGAAATAGAGTAGGGCAAAGTTGAGGGAAGGAAAGAGAATCTCTAAGAGAGAAAGTGGAGAGAAAGGAAGTAAACTAAAGTAAGTAAAGTAATCGGTGGAACTTTAGTTGTTGTGTTATGTTATGTTACTTACGTCGTAGTGAAGTGAACTGTTCGACTTAAACTGAAAGTTGCAGTTTCATTCCAGTTGCGGTCTCTCTCACCGAATGCGGCTCACGTTTAACTACTTACTTCTTTCTTACTTTAGCTCGCACAGTTCATAGTTCATACAATGAAATAGCTACCTCCCTGATATCACCTACCACACTCTCCCATACTTTACCATGCATGCCACTTTTATTTCAGACTCTCTTTTCATTACGCTTTTCCTCGACTTGAGTGAGACTTTGAATTTATGTATGCGTAGTCGCGTAAGTAAGTAATGTAACGTTTTCTATCACTGCGATTCGACTATCTTCAAGTCCAAAGTCCAACTAGTAGTAGTAGTGCACCATGAATGATTCTAGTAGTAGAAGAGCTACCTTTTTTGTCTATGTGGCCTGTAGAGATGTATTTTTTAAGTTGGCATTCTCTATTTCATCTGTCCGTGGATATTTCCTTACTTGTTAGGCTTTTCCAGATCGTCCCTCTAAAATCCAAGGCGTTGAGCTTAAATTGGGTAATTTGACTCTTCTCCCCTATACGATTCCATTTCTCTATTTTCCCCTACTACTAAATAAAGATACTTACATGTATGAAGCTTTCTTTTTTTCTAAATATGTATTTCCTTCACGTTTCTTAGTGTTAGGGTTGCAGTGCACTTTCCTTTAGTTACGTTATGGTTAAATCCGATTTAGTCGATTTTATTTTATGGAGTGGAGGAGAAATGAGTGTCTTCTTTTTTTCAGGCTATCTGTGTGAGTAAACGTTGGTTGTTGGGAGTGAGAAAGCTAAAGAGGAAAGGGAAGTTAATGTAACTACAATAATAATAATAATAAAAGTAGTGGTATGGTAGGTAGTAATAGCCCTGCCACTATTACAATTCAGTTAAACAGTGAAAAGAAGAGTGAGGCTGTGTGTGATGTGATGGAACGTTGATGTCAGGGATATAGCAAGAAAAGTGCACCGAATCTCCAATCTGAATTGAATGATTATAGTACTAGATAGATATATAGGTAGGGGCTATGTGAATGAGCTTTGAATTTAGATCCCATGAACTATGTACGTATGTCTAAGAGCAAGTACAATGCAATACAGTAGTTTCCAATGGAAAAGGAATTTTCAGAAGCTTTGCTTTATTACGAGCACATGGGCTGGTTCCTGGTTGCTTGAAATGAGTTCCAGAGTGAACTGTAGCTTATACTTTCCCAGATGTATGTTCTGTTCCTTCTCAAAGTCAGAAGCAGACTGGGCACTTTCTACCCGGGCTTTCTACTTTTATCATGTTCCGCTTTTCCTTTGCGTCGGCTCTTCATCCTAACAATAACCATTCCCTTCATGATCTCTCTGAGAAATAAAACAATTTGGTTTCCTATGTTCTTTATGATTTTAGACTTTCTGTTGCACCAAATGGCCTTAGTTTCATGTTGTGTTCCTTCCTTTTAAAACTCTGCCACAGTGGAAAATTCGAGCAAAGAGAAATATGCAGAACTGATTAAAAAATCCATGGCGGTTATGACAGTTTGTGGGCGAAATTCTCATATATTTCCCCGTGCATCATTCTTCCCTGTCAAGCCCAACCACTTACACTGTTATTATTCCCCTCTTTCTCCCATAAATATAAATGCGTAGCATTTACCAGTATATGAACTCTGTCTTACTTGTCTCCGTAAGGATAACTAACCAAGCCATGCCAAACTAAACGAAAAGGAAGTCAATGCAACTCTTTTCTATGCTCTACCGAGGTAAGGCAACTCAAAGTATCCAAAATTCTATAGAAAAGTCGACAAGAGATGAGACACATGTCCCACACTTGCTCTCGAGGATTTCTTAGGGACCATTTACACTTTACGAACGGTTTCAACAGCAGACTATCCCACTGTTTTCTTCATCGTTCCTTTTAAAATGTAGGAAATACGAGATGTTCGTTGTAATATGAATCACCCCTTGGAGTTTGGAGTTACCTACTTATGCTCAGAATCATACTAGTAGAATTGAAACTTGAATCAAGTCAAGAGTCGTATTATGTGTGCTTGCTCCAAAGAAAATACTATAATGCTATAGTAGAAAAGGATAAAGAGAGAGAATGGCACAACGGAAAACTTATTGCTAGCAGAGATGTACAGAAGAAGCCATCTGCATAGATAATAATATGCGTAGAGTACATGTCAAAGTGCAAACTTTATAGTTACCGTACACAAGTATGTGAGGATGCGAAATAAGGAGAAAACAAGACAATATATTTACAATACAAGAATACTAAAAGGTCTAACTATAAAGATTGAGACGGTGCTAGCTCAGTAGAAATCTTATCCTCTAACAACGGAGCCGGTATCAAGCCTCATATAAAAACCAATAGCTCCTACTATTTCTTTACAAGACATAAGTAGTATAGTAATAGTATAGCTATTATATTTACTCCTAGTTTGTTTCTCAAGTTTTTCCTCTCTCTCTCTACTTATTTTTTCCTTCGTAGTATAACAAGGCACTATTCAATACGAGACCACGAAAGAAACCACGGATGACGCATGCAAATCCCATCAGATCAAATCAGCTCTATTTTTTATTCTAAATATAAAGAAGTACTAGTACATATATAAATAATATAGGGAAGGAACTTGTTTACTACCATCTGGACTTTTACACACAATAGAAAACAAAACAGTAGGACAGATTTAGATGAAAGTGGAAGAAAGCAATACGCATCTCATCACATTTTTTCGCGAAAGGATTCCATCTTTTCACTAAATAGACTCCTAACAATACAGTTCTTATTTCTGTGGAGTTTTCTCAAGAGCACTTTATGTCTTTTCTCTGCGTTGCAATGCAATGTGGATTTTGAGTTTATTTGGTACATCACATCATCTTGTCTCCTACTTCTCATCTCCCTCTAGATCACATTTCGTAGGAATCATCTTTTACTGTATATTGCCTTCAGAACGTAAATTGCTTGAGATTACTTTGTTTTGTTGTTGAATGAGTGGTAGGCAATTATGCTGGGAGAAGTGGCTGGGTGGAGTGAATGAAATAGTAATCAAGAATATCTGGTTGGAAGACAGGAAACAATAAACAATATGGAGTGCCTAGATATATCATTATTTAGAGATGAATTCAGAATCACAAGTGTGTTGTTGTGTGGTAAGTAGAAGTAGGGTGGAAGATTCATTCACTTAGCTTCTTCCTTATTATCTGCAGAGGGGAAGTCTGTCAAGTCAAGGGAGACAAGTCAACCGTCGCTAACTTAGTAGCATCAGCAAAGGTTACTATTTACTACTGGATATAATATATCTGTATATGTGTCTATATTATACGTAGGCACTCTAACACTATTCAAATACTCTTATGTGTGTGAAGATTGAAAGCTGTTTCCAGAAACAGAGTGCACAGACACAAGACAAAGCGGAGAGAGACCTGACCTGACTGGCTTTGGCTTTGACTTAACCTCAAGACTTTTCACTTCCTACTACCTTTAACCACTTAGGTATACTACAGAATCTGAAAATTACTCAGATTCACTATATCTATACACTTGGCCACAGTAAATTACCTCAGAAAAGGAATGACAACTCTCAGGACTCATCCCTACTCATTGTTCCTCTCCCCAAACCATAGCTTCTTTACAATCTTATCAAACCAACGCAACCTTCCCTCATCAACTAGATTTACTAGATTATACACTTCCTATGCAATGAATTCAAGACAATACGCAATTCTCTACGCAATTCTCTAAGTACAACAGCATTAAACTTTCATACTCATACATACTATGTACTTAGTAAAGTGGATTCCCCTTTCGAGTTTCGATACACACTAACCCACGGAATGATATTTTATGGGCGCATAGTACTAAAAACTAAACGTTTTTAAAATTATTCTTTAGAAGGCTACATATTTAATAAGATTACTACTTTAGTGACCTCAAGAAAATAATGTAGGAATTGAAAGGAATAGGTTGTGGTCTGTGGTGCAGTGTCGTATTGTATCCGATTTGACTAAAATTTTCAGCAACATTCCTCACAATTGAAACGACTGCTGATTCATAAATCAATTTTTTTGGTTGTGTTAATTCCGTATGACACTTTCACTTATCTAACAAACGGAATTTTTGTTTGGAGAAAATAATTTTGTGCAGATAAAAATCGGCAGTTATTAATTAAAAATATTTATTAGGTGTTTCAAGCGGTTTTACCGTAAAAGAACACGGTAAAAACACCACGGTTAATAATACCTCGGTCAAAACACCTCGTATCAAAAGACCTCCGCCAAAAAGGTCTCCACCAAAAACATCTCTACGTCTAAAGACTTCATTCGTCAATTTTTCATTTTTTTTTATCGTGGGGTGTTTTGACCCAGGTGTTATTTACCGATGTGTTTTCGCCGAGTTATTTTAACGGGCTACGGTTTTAAGCATATAATTGAAGTTTCTTTTTTGTATGAGCCCAGAACGGCACAAATGGCTGAAATCTACTCATGCTAATTGGTTAGAAAAAATTCTATACATATCGGTACCTATCTCCTGGCTCTCCCATTCAGGAGCATCTTTTAATCCATTTCCTAGAGTTGTCTACTAGAGTTCCGTTGGAGCACATACTTCAAGCAGGTTTTCTTCCGTTGAAAATCTTACAATCGGTTTAATGCAAGTAAATGCACCATCAATTTGTTTAAAAAATATATTCTGTTTGTAAAAGCAATAAAGTTAATGTAAAAGAATTGATAAAAACATGGTGGTATGCAAAATAGAGTGAGCACGCAACTGAAATGTAACTCAGTCCCTGAAAGTAAAGTAACATATGGTATGCTGTCATGATTTGATGTGTCTGGAAAATTCTGTGGCTGTTTCCATTATTTGTAAATATCTGGTTATCAAAAGTGGCGTAAAGTTTCACTGGTTTAAACTAGCAATTACCTGATGTATCTACGTGAGTAATGTGGTGAAATCAGGAGAAAGTTACGTCCCATCAACAAAATTGTGGGTCGCACGCATGGAATACAAAAAAATGAGAACATACATTTCTCATTGCGTTGCTCACACAGAGGAAATAGTAGTGGTATCCTGCACCACATTATACATAGTATATAAATATATAGGTATACGAAAACATGAGTTATAGTGTTTGTATTGTCGTTGATGTGATATAGCGGATAACTGAGTCAGGGCGTATGTAGTTGAGTACATTAGGGCTCAGTGAAGCATGAGTATAGGAAGAATTCACTCACTCACTGCATTATTTAACTAAGAAAACTGTTATGCTTCACTTTCCACTAGGAAATGAAAAGATGAGGGAAGAAGAGGCGAGCTCATGTTGATTGTTCATTGAGCTGAGTAGAGCTGAGTAAAATTGATGAAAGTCTCTGCTGAGTGAGATGAGAGGAAAGTTCAGTTAAGCAAAGTAGAGTGAAGTAAGGAGATATGCCTTCAAGAGCTCTATACCACATTTACCTACATAAATATATCCTAGTATATTATATAAGTTACTACACATAATATTCTGTTCTGTATATTATATGTATATAAATATATAAACAGACGGGTGCGCTATAAAAATTGCTATTATGCTTAGAGATGTGTATATAGGTGTTCATTATTATGCTTATGTGTGTGTGGTCTAATGGACTACGGGGATATGTACATAGATAGTAGTAGCCATCTGTATGAATGATATGAATAGTAGATCTTTAGTGATGTGGAATGGTAGAAGAATGTGATGGGAAAGGCGTCTACGGCCTTTAACCTGTCGTCTTCAATCAAAGGGAAAGATGCGAACATGGAAACAAAGTGCATAAACGTGTGCATGTTAGTGTTATGTAGGTAGGAAGAGATGTTGTAAAAACACTGGTGAAAAAAAGAGCAACATCCTCTTCTCCTTCCCCACTACTGTAACAATCAGAGCGGAATTTATCCTTCATAGCGTAAAAAATAATAATAAGATAGGAGTCTGACACAGAGTATAGGATTATAGACAGTATTTTATACTTATGCTAAGCATGATATACAGGTATAAAAGAATGAATAAAGAGAACACTTGCGAATAGTGATAGAAAGAGGGCAAAATAGTATTATAAACACTACAGAATGTACTATGAGCTAAACTGACCTGACATAAACTTATGTGCAAGTCTCTTCCCATCTATTTTTCATTGGTTTAATGTGGACGACACGAGTTGCACGTAGCAGACAGCTCCAGGGACTCTAAATATACATTATGCATGATGAAATGCACCTCTTTATGCAGTTCCACTTTTTACTTCAAAAATCCAAAGAGTTTTCACGATTATATGGAGCTATTAGTTTATCGTGTGAAAAGAAAGCCTGAGTCGCTTTCTGATATTTACTTTAGTCCCTATATAATATTTACTCTCGTGCTCTAATAGCACAGAGCTATGAGATATCTGCCTCTGCCTGTCTAGCTGAGGTGAGCTAACCATTTTCCGTCAGGGGATTTCCTCCAGCCAATTTTCAACCTATGAAATAACTGTCGTGAGCAAAATAAGCAGCATCCTCCATAGTCACTCCAATCCTTTCGATGAAATATGGTAAATGACAATCAAAATGAAGATGAATTGCTACCTCCTTCTAACAACACACACACAATGTACAACAGGAAGGAATTGGTAAACAAAAATCCAGTATTACAACTATTCATAATATTATACATATATACAACAATATCCTGGATACATGACATATCCTTCTGTTCTTCTACACTCTTTTCTCTCCCACCGTCTATCCAACTCACAAAGCTACTTAGCAGTCAAATAAAATGAACATAGTCATTAAACTAACAAAACATTCTTATCTTTAACAATGACTTCTCTCCTATTGTGTTCTTCCAGGGGAAATTGTCCCCACAGAAAGTAGGTCACATGGTTTATCCTCTCCTTTTATCCTTCGTCATGTTTACTTCAAATGCTATCAGCATTTCACTCTTCTTCTCTTTACGTTCCCATTTTCTCAAACTGACATGATGTTGAAGAGATTGTACATATGTAAAATGTCTGTACAATTTCTTTATTTTCTCGCTATCTTAATAAGAATATTTTTTGTCTCTATTGCTTCATAAAAGTTCGTGTGACAAAGTAGGGTAATTATTGCTGTAAAACGTAATGTGGACTGCAAGTAGGAATGAGATTAAATTAACTATATTATGTTCATGGGTTGGATTCAGAGCGAGAGTGAATAATATCTGTCACCTGAAAACAGATCTTATTTGAAAGAAATATCTGACTTGGATATAAAGTATAAACATATTATTGTAGTTGCAATTGTACTTGTAATGCAGATCAAGCTCATCTAATACAAATCTTTCTAATTATATCAAATAAATCCTTATAAATTCAATAGGCATATATATTAGTAGTACTTAAAAATGGCCACATAATAATAGTAAAGTAATAACAAACTAAGCGCACTATGCAAAGTTATATGTAAAATTATTTACTTACTGCAATTATAAATTCTGTTTACATGTGGAGGGTTGATAATAATCAACTTCATGCATATGCAAAAGTGAGCTTCTTGAAGAAATGAAAGTGATGTTTGTTATCTACAACTCAACATGGGCGTATACGTTTATGTAGGACAATAATTAATTTTCAGTAAAAATTTAGCGAATTTACAGTGTACACTTCGGAGTAGTTTAGCGATAAGCTCCCTACGTTGTTAAATTATTCTCTTTGGACAAGGAAAAGCTCAGATGTAGAATTAAGGCGTCAAAATTACAACTTAGTTTTAAGTACACTGCTACAAGATGAAAATCATTATGTTTTAACACGTTACAACCAAGAAGATTACTAGGATTAGGCCGTGAGATTAGGTGTCTTCAGAATGCCCTGATGTACTTTTCACTCCATTCTATTTCGGTACAATTACAGAGCACATTATACAAATCGCGCCTGTTTACATTCTATAGTTTTCGAATAGGCCATGCAGAAAACTACAACAAGGTTGTAACTGTAAGCAATTTCGTAGTATATCATGTACATTTACATAGATTAGATACCTATACCATAAGATACCTATCTTATATTGCAATTTTTATAAGACAACTTCCAACGAACTTTTATGTACGACTCCTACACACTATACCATAACTATTTATATGCTGAATTTTTTAACTAGCAAAAATGTCGCGCGTTATGCATTTATTTACTAGTAAGTAACACTAGTAAGCCTGAATCTAAACAGCTGAATGAAATATAATGTGGACTTTCTTTCTTGGAGAAAGCTTTCTTAATCGTATTACTTTGGATAGTCTGAATTGATGAAAGCACACTGTAAGTTCTTAGGTAAATTATTAGGTAAACGTTTAGCATTTTTGATTCAATGATTGATTGTTCGGTCAACGAAATCTTTCTATCTATTTTCATCGACATTATAGGATGTGCCTAAATATTTTGTGAAAGTAAATCGTTTATGCATTTTATCCGTGTTGAGCATAGAAAATGAATTACAGTCGCAGTCAAATATTCATAATAGAGCTTTCGCGGAGGAAGTCTGAAATCAAATTATTTATTACGTTGTGCAGGATAAGGGGGAGTCCGCCGGAAGCAAAAAGGAGAGAATAATAAAAGCTATTAGATCTGACTGCATCGTTGCTGATGTTCACTAAGAGAGAAAATGATATTTAGACACGTAAAACGTATTCTTAGAGATATCGAGACAATGTAGTGTTGAAACTTTTGAAAGTAAAAGGAAAATTGCGTAGAGGAGCGTTGCGTACACCTCTTTAATATAACGGTCCCTAGTAAATCAGTGAAAGTAACATATGCTTAAGATTTATATAATATAATGGGAAGAGAATTCTCTTGAAATCTCATAACATTTGAATGAGAGTCACATCTTCTCTCACGTGCGTACGCAACTAGGTAAGTAAATCCTTGTGCGTAATAATAATATTTGTAACAGATCGACAATACTTATATAAAATATCTCCTCTGAGAATTGGCTCGGCTACAATAAAATAGGAGAATTTGCGTACGCAATGTGCAGATCGTGGAGGAGGAAGTCGGCGTAAATCTCCCAACGGAAAAGAAACCTCTAGGACTGAACAGGCGTCATTTATACATTATATACTACAGATATATGCATATACCCTTTCATTTTCCCATTTTTAGTGCTGCTATACAGATATAATAATCACATCATTTTGTACTTACTTATACTTAAGTACCTACACGTACACACACTCATACATTACTAAAAGTATCTTTGTAAGTCTCGCATTTCTGGATTTCACTGACATTAGATTAAAAAGATACTTGCTTCAGTTTCCTCTGTGTAAGTATAAGGAGTTTCATTCCCGGCAGATATACATATACGTATGTCCAAATTAGTGAGAATATTATAAGTTTCATCAAGAAATACATGTAATAACTGGAGCTGAAGATAAATGACCATTCGAGATGGTTCAGTTCAGTGTTAATCAGACCAGAGCAGAACAGAGCAACCCTAATGTTATTATTGCATTTCTTCTACTGTTATCTATACTCTTCCGATCCTATAGGCACTTATGGCCATGTATATCTGTAAGAGTAGTGTGTTCTGCTAAGCTCAGCACTCACTCTTAATGTCTCCATGTAATTAATTAGCGCTTGAGAATATCTTTCTCCAGTGACAGCCGACAGCTACCCTTTACTTACTTCTATCGCCGTCACCAAAACCCCATATTTGTTACGACTAAAAATTTGTCTACACTTCTCCTTTTCATCTACATCAGTTCTCGAATGATAATTTTTATTATCGTTTTCTTTTAATTGATGAGCTTATTTTTGGTTTCCATAAAATTATAGAATTACTTACTATATACTGTGTAGTGTGTAGTTGTAGTGTATACTGTCTGTATATGTACTTTCTCCTTGACTTGTTCTTATGCCAAAACGAACCTTAAGTCCTTAACCACATGAAAATCAATTCAAGCGGTAAATATGGCGAAAGGTTGCATGAATGGTCAACTAACGGAGTCTAATAATAAGAAAGTGTAAATAAAATGTCAATGTCAATAATTCAAATACTATGGAGCGGTGTTTGGTCTTTTGCTTCCCATTCATGTGCTATGTCCATGGAATCGATGTGCACGGGCCTTTTTAGTGCCCGTGCCCGTTTGGTCTTTGACAAATGGTCCCGCGGGCGCCCGTTTAGGCCCGTCGGTACTCGGTGCCCACAATATTGTTTCAACTTTCAAGTTTGAAGTACATTTTCGATTTTTTTAAAATTCGCAGCTCTACGCGTTTGTAGCGTAGGATATCTACGTCTGTCATATTTGTCATCACACGACGCGTGGACACTCTAATCTCTCTAATCTTCTAACATCTAAAACGAGCACAAACCCCAACAAGATAAACAAGTTATAATTTGTTTCTCTCAACTTCGCTTGTGTATCAAATTATCAATGGAATTTAAAAACGTTCTTCAATTTTTGAATAATTGGAGACATGGTTTGCAAGCATTACTTTTCGCTGGAGTTGTACTCCTTTGTTTGATTGCTTCCTACCAATTTGATTTACTTGATTCTGATTCTATATCCCTAATTACCTCCAGTTACTCAACTATTGCTGAACCAAAAACGGACGCAGACGCAACTCAGAAGAAAGAAATCTTTGATAAATCCCATCCACTAGCTCAAGATGACCCCAGGGTTGTAAATTATTTTCGAAAAAACTACTTAATTCCGCATTCAAAACTGCAATACAATTTAGCTCATCCAAAGCCGGGAAGTCATTCGGAACAGGAGCAGCACTACGTTTTAGAACTACTACACAATATGGTTAGTTTTCCGGTTACCATTCCTTCTTTTGTATTTATTAAAAAATAATATCAAAGTAAAATAAGGAATTTCACTAGTAAAATTGACGTCGGTACATCTTTTTCAGACAGGTGGGTTTTTCATTGAATGTGGCGCATGGGACGGGGAGACATTATCGACGACATTGCGTTTAGAGAAGGATTATGGATGGAATGGATTTCTTGCGGAGCCAATGGAAAGGAGTTTTGATAAACTTGCTAAGAAAAACAGGAAGGCATGGATCGCTAATATTTGCGTTTCGCCAACAATCCATCCACAATTGGTATTTGAACACTAATAAAATATTATAGTAATCGGTCTACACTCTCATGAACAACTGACCAATTAATAATTAATGCGAAATATAGGTACAATTTGGAGAGGATACTTTTGCACCCGGAACGATATGGGATGCATTTAGTACAATAAAGAACTACTATCAGGAAAAACATAAGTTACGTATTCTTGAGAAACCCTGCTTTCCAATATTTACAATCCTGTCAGCACTAAACATTTTCACTGTCGACTTTTTTTCATTGGATGTTAATGGACCAGAGCTTGAAGTCGTGAAAACCATTCCTTTTGATAAGGTTTTAATTAAGGTGCTTAACGTCTTTATTCAGAACCTCTTACTTTTTTAATTTTAACTAGAATTTTAACTCTTCTGTGCTGCGTGCATTATTAAAATACATATAGCAATTAAAATTATCTTCCTTCATTTCAGTCAGATACATGCGGATTCGATATTTGTAACTTTTTTGTAGTTTTTACCCCATCATTAACAGTGTGGTTGCCGGCAAGCCCGTATAGAGGGGGGGCTTTCGGGGCTGAGGGGGGGGG
>JABASI010000352.1:0-41756 GCA_019776505.1 Tomocerus nigrus
AATGCATATTTCATCATGGGAAATGGGAGAATTCCCACTTTCTCTATTTTCAATGAATCATGAGATAAAGAATAAGAGGTAAAGAGAATGAGGGAGGATTGCCGTGGTGGGCTAATATTATAAATTATAATAGATGAATGTGGCTAGTGCTACAGAGCTAGTAGTGGAGTAGTCGAGAAGTGCAGAATAGGATAGGAGAGGAGAGGGAAGGGAAGAAATAATGATTACAGGTGAATGGAGTGATAGTCTTTTTCTTTTGAATGGCTAGTGACTACCTGTTGCGTTGTGATGTAGTGTAACTAAAGCTAGGTAGGTATCTCGGCTTTGTACCTCCTTATTGTTAGTCCTTCTTAAAGATTGGCATAATCTGTCTAATGTATAATGTACTACTACTTGCCACCACCACTGGCAACTGGCCACCAGTCATAGTCAATCCAATCCAAAGGAAACTAACAATGAGCTAAACACACTAACTGTCTATAGTGGAGATGCATGCACTTGTTTCGGCATTGCTTGACGTACCTATGCACACTCATCATCTCCAATCATCCCTACCTACCTATGCACATTATATACAATCCCATTTATTCTGATAATACTCTGAACAATATTTAAATGGAAAAGTACCTAATAATAATGGAAGCAAAGGCAAAATGATTTGATAATACGTAATAATAATAATAATAATAAAGGCTTTCATATTATATATAAATGGATAAGGGATATTATGCAGTAGCTAGAAAAGAACTGAAGCATCTGTGACAAATAAGAAATAAATCTCGTCGTACTATCTAGAAAGATTCCGATTGATACATTAGATGCGAATGCAAAACATCTATTACACCAGAAAAGTAGAGAGATTGTAAATTGTGAGAACATTGAAATGTGTGTATACTATTGCTACTTCACTTATTGACTAGTTTAGGTATAGAGAGCGACTATTTATGCATAGCATAAAGTAATGCATTGAATTGTAATAGGATTAGAGTAGGACGTTAGTTAGAGAGTCATGTAAAGGAAAAGATGGAAGATAGCTGTTAGTGAATTTACTATTAACACAGGAGACATATTATGGCAATGTGAGTATGTATAGCGTTTAGCTCTGATATTTATTTATTCACTCATTCACATAGCTGCATGGCATGAGTAGTTAGCTAAAGTATCAAGTTTACATTTACATCGCATGTTGAATCGAAGGTAGTTGAAATATTTGTTGTCTTGTTTTGTGGTTTGTTTTGTAGTAAGAAAAGAAGGAATCTGTGTGCAATCTTTGTATTATTAGTGCAGTATGTAATCTGATGAACTTATATTGAACTGACGTTAGTGAGCACAAATGCTTGAATCCACATTCAAATTCAATGGAGTGGAATTGAGTCTCTTCTTCTATCTTCGTCTACTCTATTAGTGTGGAGACGGTTTATATTCCGTCTTGAATGAATTTGGTTGAGATGAGAGTGAGACAGATATGTACATGAAATACACAGTCGGGTATTTCCCTAAGAATTGACGTTGCTGCAGAAATAACATCCACTGAGATTCTTTGATCGTACACTGGATTCCTTTATTCTGCGTAGGTACCCCTTCCAAGATCAACTAATAACCTTACTACGTTTATATTTCATACCTATACATAAACACAAATACATATGCATAAAAAGTGGACGTACAGAGGTAAATATGTACGTAGCTAAATTACAGGTGGTTGGTAGGTATAAAAATATGTACGTACTCCAGCTATGTATATATTTACATAGTCAATGCCTTTGCATTTGCCGTGTCTTGATTTGCCTTTTTAACTTTTTAGCTACGCTGAGGGTACTGCTACTATTTTCCTACGGGAGAGCATAGAGAGATAGATAGATAGATACCTAGATACTTGTTGTGAGTATAATGTGCAAACACTACTACTCTTCTCTACCTGGGCTGGCTCCTCATCCTTAACTCACTGAGCAACATAACACGAGTCGAGTGTCGTAATAGACGGTGTGAGAAGAGAACTCGGTCTTTTACCTAAAGCTCACTTGGCTGTTCCTCAGCTCTCCGTGCACATCACAATTCTATGAACTGCACTTACACTTACGCTACATCATTCCAATCCACACTAATATTATTCATAGTACCAAGAATTATTTTCTATACGCATTTTTGTGCTATTGTTACACTTTTGCTAACTTTATTTGTTTTTGTTCACCTGCGTTGCTACAGTCATTAATCGGCAGAGCTACGGACACTACTCATTTTAATCCGTTGCCAAATCACATAAATTCTACTCGACAAATCTCTACACATTCATAAAACTATTTATTTTGGGATATTGATTGTCGAGAATTGTAAAAGTTACTATTGTATTCTCAATTGAATTGTGACCCCTTTATTTCTTGTGCTGTTCATTCCCGTTTGGTGCTACTTACTCTCAGTCCACAATCTCGGTGTTTCTCATCCCTACAATTTCTTATATATATATATATACGCCTGTTTTTTGTTATTTCATGGTGCTAAAGAAACAAATACGTTTCAATTCTAATCCTAAGTTGCCGAAATATATAATATCGTTCTTTATTACTTTGTGCAAATATTCATATTGAAATACCTATTTGGAGAAAGCTAAGTATTTCATAAACAACATTTCGTATTAACACTGGATACCAAACTTTGGTAAGCACCAATCTCTTAAATCTCTTATACATGTACATACATTCATTCGTGAACTAAGCGTTGTTGTGGGGCATTGAAAAACTGAAATCCTGCTACATTTCGTAGAGGATAAGTTCCAAGCCTTCCGATATTTGTTTCATTATCAATTGTTTCTCTGAAAATTAAATTGAACTTGAAAATATCATTTTTGCACGGAAATATACGCATTTGCTGTAATTTTAGCCTGCCGACAAAACACATTCCTTAAATGGCGTTTTAGATTCGGATTTCGTTATATGTTTCAGAAAATGAAGCAATTTAGTTCCTAAAATCTGATTACGTAGTGTCTGTAAATCCTAAGTGAACCCATAAAACTACCCCTTTTATTGATATGTTGGTTGTCCCATTTGATCAAGTAGTACTAAGATTTGTACACAAATATATGTGGCATTTATGACACATGTCAAAACAAAATTGACAATAGTGTATTTTAAAACTATTTTTTTATAGAATATAACACTAATGTGCAAAGAATGAGATCTGGTTAGTTAGTTTGTAACCTTTTCATACGATAATCTATCATTAAGTATTGTCTAGTGCACGAAATTCAATGGGACACACTTACATTTAAAATATCAGTAATTATAAAACCTAAAAATAGTCAGAGTCCACGAGTCCACAATGGACAATAAAATTTTATGTGAATTTATAGTTTCATTGAGAATTATCTGACGTAAACAAGTAATCCATTTAGGAGCTCAGCAACTGTGTTTCAGTTTCCATGTTGCTGTTGTTTCCATGCTGTAGATTTATCTCGAAGGAATTAATGAGTGTGAATATTTATAGAAAAATTACGCAAAAATCTTTCGTCAAATGTGGGAATTGAACTTCAAGTTTATTTTTATTTTTTACTGGAAAACGTACCAACGCAACACTTGAAACAGTAGAATATTTCTGACGGCGATATTATAAAGAATAAAGTAATCCTCATTTCAATGATTATTCTTTAATAATATGCTGTTTAACATTGATATCAGACTATAAAATAGTAATTTGTGAGCCTATTTCTTGGCTATAAAGGTCATTCTCCATTTAGATCTATATATGCAATTTTATTTCCACAATGAATTACTCATTTATTTACTGTGCAATTTCTTTGTAAATTATTGTAATTTTTGTAATATTCTTAGTAATATATCATAAAACTAGTGCACCTACCTATTCATGACTTTAATATGTTTTTCTTAAAAAATGAAAAATCTACTGTAAATATCACTGGAATGTAAAACTAGTGCCGCAAAGCAATTACTTAGCTTTGGGCTTTAATAATTCAACGGTAAAGATGATATCATGTCTAAAAAGATTTACTATTTACTTAGCCGAATCAGACAGAATACTTCCGAACGTTATAAAGATATTAAATTAATCTCGAAACGTCTACATGTGAGATTTGAGAAAGAAAACAAATGTATTAGGTACTATCATCAATTAAACAACAACAGACATATCTAACATACTATTCTTGTCGGAAGGTGATTGCTTTGATTGCGTCACGCTCGAAAACACTTGGGATTTCCCTGTAAAAGTGAATTCTGCTTCAAGAAAAACATTATTTATTTTCATACTAGACGGTTCATCATAATATTTATCATGCTTGGTTTATCCCTGCATTTTCATACTTAAAGTACCTAGACCTCAACCAGTCGCGATAATCAATAGCATTTCTTTTTTCTCAATTTTTAATGTGCCCCATTTCTCTAGTGGTCATTAATAACGTTTGCACATTATTGTTATCGCATGATTGTTGTGACGCGTTTGAATTAATGCCAAACGTAGACTAAGTAGTATAGTTGCTTAGCGTGTAATGGCACTATTCCCTAGAATTAATCGTAAAGATTTGTTGAATCACTGCGAATAGCAAGTATTTCATATACTCAGGTAGGTGTATACCAGTATACCGTATACCTACTCGACTATTCACAGCAATTTTAACTCGTCAACGTCACAGTTGTAAATCTATATTTCTGATTATTCTAATTTCCTATTATATTTGTCAATTTTGCTATACTTCACCAACATTGTGTAACAATTTAGTTAAAAATTTATTGTTAATACTTGGAAGCAATCCATAAAATATATCAAATCGTAAGTAGAAATGAAGAGGTAAGCTTTAAAATTGCCTTTTTTGATGCAAGCTTATTTCTGGTGATAAGAAAGAATCGGCGTTATCATACTGGTGTATTAAATAATGATTGCTTAGCTAGAAATATGATTCCTACCTATCCATATAATATCGTAAAGATGTGTTTATGGCAATAACTTTCTAGAATGCAAACTTGAAAGAGTTAAACGGAGGGAAGCGCTTTCAGGAAATCGTAAGATACTTGTTCACCTGCTGCCATGTTCTCCCTGAAAATTCTTAGGAAAGTGAATCAAAGGTTCTCTTCATAAAGAACATGAACAACATAATATTAAAGTAGGCATAAAATTCCAGGTTGATCACTCAGCTCATTTCATACAGTTCTGACAAGAAAGTTAATTTAAATTGCAATGTGATGTGATTGCAGAACTACTTGTGCTGCATATCTTTGCTATTTCATTCTATAAGAAAACACTTTACATAATTTAAATGCGAGTGTTAATAGAATTGCAATGCGTAATAAATGTATCTTTTTCATTTCTAATAGGCAATTTGATTAAACCATACGTCATTAAGAAAGTTAAAGCAAAAGAAACCGTTGCTTTGATTCTGTTTGTTTACAAGTAGGAGTAGCTATTAGCTAGTGAGTTAGTACCTGTGTACCTACCTACAAATATTACGTACAAGTTGACGTGCCTGTAAATTTCTGGTTTGTCTTGGTTTTGAATTGCGCACAGGTTGTTTCCAAGTACTGAGAAATATTATTGAAAGTCTTAATGTACAATTTAATTCAACTACACACACAAAAGTACAAACCTACATGCATATACAAACATACATAGATAGTAGGTAGTAGGATGAAGAACAGGACGAGTTCTCAGGCCAAGCTGAACGAATCCAAGTTAGACGAGATTTTTGCATGTAGAAGGTAAACATGGGTGGGTACGTGAATTCATATCTATCTTTGTCTGTTTCAGTTAGCATTTTTCTATGTATTTTAGTAAGAACATATTTTATAGGTTGTTTTGTTGACTGCTGGTAGCTATGTACATAATCCCTGTACTCGCACTACACTTACAATCTTACAAACAGACATTGCAAAATTTATTTTGCGAATTGAGATGATAGATATATCTTCCTAAGCTGCTAAGTACACAGAGCTTGACACACGTTCGTAGGTAGGAGGCAAAGCGAGCTCACTGGTCGTCGTCGGCAGTACAAAGCAATTAAAGAGAAGTAATTGGCAGAGTAGAAAATAAATTTAACCCGAGGGAAGGAGTAGTCCGGTCAAGTGGAGGAAAAAGAGCTCTTTTAGCATTTTGTGCAAAATGATAGTTGGAGATGCGTAGTGAGGGAGGGAGGAGGGAGGGAAGGAAGGCTCGGCAGAGAAACGCAGTCAGACGGAATCAGGATCATCACAACAATCAGTAGCAGAAAGCAGAAGAGTGCATGGTGTGTAGTGTGTGTCTATGTGTGTGAGTAATGTAACTCAGACTGGAGCTACAACTACATTACAACTACATTAGTCGATTTTTATAAGTTAGAGCTGCGAGAGGTGTGAGTTAACTAACTGAGTTAGCAGCATATTAATTCTACCTACAACGGCTAAACTTGCTCACAATCACTAAAGCGACTAAACTAATTCGAGTTTGATTAGGTATTATCACCATTTAGATGGAATGATAGAGCGGATGGCGAAACAGCCAAACAGGTGAAAGTTTCACGTCGACCTTGCTACTTTTGCTCACATTCCTCGCATTACTTTACTTCTCTGACTGACTTTTCTTCCATCGCCTGCCTGCCTGCTCCTACTTACTATGCCCAAGTACGAAACACCACACTATACGACGTCAAATCCTGCACTGCACCTTTTTATTGGAATTAATTAGGCGCTCTAGCTCTACTAATACGTCTCCATATTATATTCACATTAATTGCTTTTTTACACAACTTGTTACAATTTGTTCTTCTGGTTTTATGATTTCTTTCCAACCATCCATTAAGAGTGTAGATAAATGGTGGCGGTGGCAAAGTGGCAAATCAGTACATAGTTTAGCTAGTATCCATTATCATGCTGCTTGATACATTTCAATATTTATAACTTACACTCCCATTTTTATTGTAAATTATTCATTAGAATGAACGGCAATTCATCTTTCAATGTACATGAATTATAGTCACAGATACCGTTCCCTCTGCTTTCTACTTATCCAATTATTTTACATTAGCATCTGAAAAACTTTTTTGTGATCATGTTTTGTCATGGTCTTTTAATATCCTAGTACATCGTAAATAATGAAACTGAAGAATGCTCCAATTTTATATCAGTAAAGAAAAACGAAGCTATGTAGAGACTTCTCTAACTTTGTGGAGCTGTGAAAAAATACTACAATGCCGTTGTAAATAGTACAGAAATTTTTAAACGAGTTGACACCCCGAGTTTAACATATTTACTGCCTCTAAAGACGTCAAATAAACAAAATAGAATTTGAAACGCATTTATTAGGCACTTAGCATTTTTATAGTTGTTTCGAGAGTGCAGAATCTGAATAATATGAGAGAGTGAATTAAATAGGTAAGGATTGAAAGGAGCAGAGTTGGATATTGTTGTGTAGTTGAGAGAAGATGTTAGAATTCTAGTAAGGTTTGTC
Organism: Tomocerus nigrus; assembly: GCA_019776505.1. Lineage (NCBI taxonomy): Eukaryota > Metazoa > Arthropoda > Collembola > Entomobryomorpha > Tomoceridae > Tomocerus > Tomocerus nigrus. The sequence goes on from JABASI010000352.1 coordinate 7,426, forward strand.
GGACTGAAAATCAAGAAGTCAATCCAGTATGTATCAGCGGCAGTGTATTTTTAATGTGGGTTTTATTTTATGGGACAAGTAGTACAAGAGTAGAATGGAGTAGTAGTGCCACAGGTAGTGTTCCTGCTATGTGGTAGTTAGTTCTAGTAGTGTTGTTATGATAATGGAAGAAGGACATAGAAAAGACGTGGATAGTGTTACAGATGCAGAAGAGAGAAGAGGTAGGTGAGTATGTAGAGAATGCCTGAGATTCGTATTAGGTAACTCCAAACTAGGTAAACTAAGTAAGGAAGTACACACTTAGGTAATGTATGTTTGTATTTACAGAATACAGTGATATAAAATTGAAGTGTATTTATTGCTGTGTGCATTAGGCTACTTAGCAATACCAGTTTGTAATTTTCTGTGAGCTGATACTGCTAGTTATTTAGTTAGCAAGGTTTGCTAATGGTTATTGCTCCAACTATAATTGCATTTACTGCACTAAGCAAGGGGTGGTTCATAAATTAACTAAGGGGAGGGTGTCTGTTATCAATTATTCAGGTGTACGAAATGTTTAGTGTCCGAACAGAGTGAAAATGTCCAAAATGCAAACAAAGACAGGCCCTTAATACTGACACGAGGTTTTCACGTCGGCTTCTCTCGCTCCTGCTTGCCATGCTGTTGTAGCCTTTTAGGAAGGAGTGTTGGTTGGAGTTGGGCTGATGGGAGCGAATGTTTTAAAAAAGGAAGGATAAAGGAGAGGATTGTTAAAGATGAATAAAAAGAGTGACTGAATTGAACTAAAATCAATCGTATGATGGACGATAAAGGAAGAGTGTGGCTGCAAGCAAAATTGTAATGAGGCCTGGCTCTGACTGGGCAATATAAATGCGCTGCAAAAAGCGATATAAATACAGGAGAATGTGTGGGTTTTTTTGAGCAAAGCTTATGAAGTCTTAGAGGTCATGCACTCGTGGTGTGCAGGCCAGATGCGGTCATCTCTAGAAACAGGTTTCTGCCTCAAGTCTTTTCGTCGATAATATTCCACAATCCGCATTACTCCACTACTACCTACTCGTCCACATGCAGGCTCTGGCCTGGCCTGGCACTGCCACAGAGATACACACACACTGTAGTCTCATCATCAGACACATCCATACATACACTTTCGAGAATTGGGGAGAATATAAACGGAGACGCTGGCAAAACAGCAGAGCTCTGCACTCATTCCAGCAATGCACTCCTCGACTCCTCACTCACTACTTACTTAAATTATATCACTCCTCATCTCTCTCACTACTTCTCTATACTTAAATCCTCGTTTGGGACAGAGAAACAACAACAGTGTCTCTATCTCTCAGTCTCACTTAGCTTACTACTACATTGTTCTGCTCTAATGTCGACGTGTTATTCTTCTGCAGGTACCTTTAGTGTATTGTTTATCTCGAATGTTGCCAGCATTCTATCTAAAGGACGAGATCAGAATGGACTTGAGAAAAGCAAAGCCATTTTTAATTCGTTTGTCCTGAAACTCTCTACTCTACTGACGTATTATAATAAATAAATAAGTAGTAGCTATAATAATACATTCTACCAAATCACTATATCAGTACTAATACAAAACATTAGTCATGCATTATTCTTCATTCTTCTACATCTGTAATTTCTATATTTTATGCTAAAATATTTTTTTTACATATTTAAATATTTAAAAAAAAATCTTTCTATTTTTATCTTCACTATATTTAGTTATGACTTAGTCGCAGTTATTCGCTACACCTGCGTCTTAAATGAAGCTAGTTAAAATGGTGGCTACTTGTATCAATCCAACAAACAATGCCAAGAGGTAGTTTTAGGAAATTATAGAAAAGTCCAAAAAAATTGTATGTACATGGACTACGTGTTTGTATTCCGGTCAGTTGATGGTGTATTTAATAGTAGAGAAGTTAAGACAAGACATTTGGTTGTTCTGCATGTGCCGAAGTAGTCTTTGATGTGGGGAATAATGCATAGTACAGATAGTAGTGGGTATTCAAGGTAGTATGGACTCACAACAATATTATAACTAGAGTCGACTCTGAGACTGTGAGATCTTTAGGTAGGCAGAGTTGAGATGAATTTAGCTGGAATGGACTGGACTGGAGCGTGGTGGTTTTTCTTTCTGTGGTTTTGTTGTTATGTGGAGGTTGTTGGGGCTGAATTCAGTTGTTTCCACATGTGTAGAAGTGGTTCGTGTAATGTGCGTATGTGGAAGTATTATAGAGAAATAGGAAGAAGTAGTAGGTACATAGGTATCTATGAAGTTATAATAATAATATTATAGTGGCAGTATGAGTAGGAAGATGGCTAGGAGAAAGAAAAGGGATAGGATTAATAGGCTCTGTGTGTAGATAGTGAGTAGATATGAAGATTGTATTATTCTCCTAATTTATATCACACGGAGCTATTCTGCGTAAAGTTTTCGTAGCCTTTTGGTCGGTAGAGTCCAGTCAGTCGAGTTTGTCGGGCCATGCTGAGGAGTTTGGTAAGTAGCAGGTGGAGGGAGAGGAAAGGAAAGAAATTTAGGTAATCACAGGAGGCTTATCTGGTTCTTATAAACCATTCTCCATGCTAATATAAATGATATTATTATAATGCATGCCCTGTCTATGCCCATCCGACTTCTATCTCCCTCATAATAATGTGTGTGGATTATTTATTCCCTTTTCCTGCCTCTCAACTGGAAACTGAACCAGGTTTACTCCACTCTTTCGTATTTTAGTGCGAGTTATGTAAGGATTACTATGCAAGCGAGCGAGGATGAACTCTTTTATTGGCATTTGCCTTGCTGCCTCGTGGAATTTCACAAACTTCTCTTCTTCCCATTTCCACCTAACTCCCTATTTGTCCATGCACTCCTTCAGAGTCGACCTATCAGTTTGGCCGACTTGACTCCAACCAACTTCAACCACAGCACAGCACACACACTCACTCACTCACACATAACATACACACGACGGTTCCCTTCTTCCCTTCTTTTTCCATATCTATTCCTCGTGCACTTATCTGCCAACTATTGTTGTTCGCCAAGTACTCAACTCTCTGTTAATGACACATTCTCATTTATAGCTTTTCTGTGAATACTGAATAATAACTGGCTGAGGTGAACCTTGTTACTTAATAAATTCCTTTGGCTCTTAACTGTTTCGCTCCTTTATCTGCTCCATCAATTATTTTATTAGACTTAAGCACCTACAATTAAGTAGATCGCAACAGTCATTTCCTCGAGTTTCACAACAGTTTATAGCAGTGACTATCCATGCCTCTTCCTTGAGAGCATTGTCAGAACCTTTCTTATCAAAGTTTTACAGCACACAGCTCTGCATGACCATAACGTATTTATTTACTATGAGATATCTGGTGCATGGCTATGCTATTGTGGTGACTTGAGTTGACTACACATGATATTTAAATCCATGGCTACTTATCTCGCTTTTCCATAAAAAGGATTCGAGCAATTAGATCCGTGTGCGATTTCTTGGCAAAAGTATTAGTCATTGGATGACACGAAGCCGTATTTTTATTTTCATGCTGAATTATTCAATAATAACAGAGTTGCCGTCGAATGGAAAGCTGAGACGAGTTGATACACAATAAATAAGAGCATACATAAATATCCCTGCCTGCCTATATAAATATATAGCCGCAACGCAACTTATCATTAGCAGATTGAATATGAGAAATGGTGCAACCAGCAATGGATAAAGAATTTTCTCTAATCTCATGCATTTATACTAAAACGTTTCTATGCATATTAGTGCTTGTCATAGGAAAGGAATCTTTTCTACGAACTGAGAATGTTGCTAAAAAGGATGAAAAAAGTTAATTCCTATGTATTCCAGGTACGTCTCGATTTGTTTATATATAGAATGCTCGAATCTTTCATTCTGGTGCGTAGAAGAGATAATGTGCTATTTAGTACTCCATGAATGTGAAATAAAGATGCACTTCCAAAGAAGGATAGCAATGAGATTGAGAGAACATGTGTGTGTAGCTAGTGGTTGTTGGTGGTGGAGGCAGTGCAGTGGTTCCCTTATACACGTAATCTTTAGCCCTGCTCATTCCGTCCTAGATGACTAAGAAATAAATAGCAAGAATGCATACAAATTTAACAAATACACAGAATATCTGTATAAACGTCTTCACTTTGCGGATGGAGGTGTATTCTTTAGTGCAGAGTCGAAAACAGGTTTACTTTGTATTTCTAGCCAACAAGCAAGGCAAACGGAGTCAAGCCAAAAGCTGACTACATACAATGGACATCATATTATTATTACAAGTAGGTATGCATATACTCACTCAGTTGATGATTATGTGCATGTGTGTGTGGAGTGTATAGCTATGCGATAGGTAGCTATGTCGAGCTATGTAATACAAGTATGCCAAGCTGAGTGCTATTGCTATTGAAGCATAATAATAAGATACCTGCCTACCTGGCCGTTCACTCTGCATAAAAAGAGCAAGAGCAACAAAACTAAACATGAGACTAAGTATTGTTGTGTACTAATACTAACTACTAATCCTATAGTGGACAGAAGAAGAAGAAGAATGGCTCAGTGGCCTGGCCTGCCTGGCTTGGTCCGGAACGGCATGTGTCTGCTCCTATTTTACTTCAGTTTAGGGTTATGCGAACCAAAAGTATTTCCATGCTCTCTCGAATCTCTCTCTCCCTCTTTCCATTCTCCATACTCACCCTACAACACCTCACATTTAATTGAGAATACTTTTTTTGCCCATTTCTGCATCTCTGCGTTACGTAATGATGTGTTTATAAATAGAAAAGTGTGAGTTGACCTGAATGCGATGAGTTCATTCGAGATGAGAGAGAGAGAGACTTGGGATTGACCTTTGTGAGACTTGGGCGATAGCTGTGGGCAGCTAGATGATTAGGATGGGTTAGCTAAATTAAAATGAACTAAAGATAATCAGAGGATGGCATGAGGCAGAGAGAGAGAGGAGCCGAGAGAGCGAGTTGCGAGAGAGACGCAGTCAGTTTTTTCTCATTCTATTGATATTTATATCACATCTGCCATGAGAAAATCCCTGCCATTTGCGGAGAAATTTGACAGTGGCGATAATCTAATGGAAGCGAAAAAACTGGTCTGTGCTACTTTTTTGGTCTTTGCGTCATGTTGGAATTGGTAGGTACGCTGGGTAGGTATGTATAAGGCACCACGTGTAAGTCTATGATGATGGAATAATGAATTCACCTAAAAGGGCAATTTGCCTTCTCACGACGGAGCAGAGCTCAGGTGAAGAGAGCATCTAGCTCTGTCTGTCTGTGCTGTGCTCTCTTCTGCTGACTTCTATCTGCTGCTGGTCGAGAGAGAATCCCGTCGGCCAGCTTTTCGTACTCTGGCCATCCTCGTCTTCCTCTCCTTCTCCTCATTTTGCTCCTTTTCACTCGAGTGTGTGTGTGTGTAGTGAAGCGCGAGTGGAAGTCCACTAATCTCTCTCCGCTTCATTTCCGTGTGCAGACGCCATTGACATTCACTAATAGAACGTCTCTCTTTCAGGTTGCCCCAGTTGCTGCCGCTGGAAGTCAGCTCCCACTGCCATTGCCACCTGAGGTCGGCCGACGTCAGCCTCGCCTGTCAAGATGCTCTTCCCTCCTGCGTCTCAGCCCATCAGTCCGCCTAATCTCGTACTATTCTATTTTTCGATACACTGCAAACAGTGCCACTGTCGTGTCTGATCCGCGAGATCTGCAACAAAGAAGAGTGAGTGAGTGAGTTACATGCGTACTGTTTTCTTGACGAGAATCTTCAAGTGAGAGCCACGAGTATTATGTTCTTGTAATGCCATGATGGTTCTGCGGCATGTTGGGCCCCCGTCCTCCACGGAGGTGAGCCATGAGGATATCGGTCCACGAGAGGATCGTCCTGCCAGTCCCATTGACCTCAGCAATAAAAATAATGTGCGATCCACGACGACTGAAGTGTCTCGCCACTTGTCCTTAGCAAAATCTCCCTTTCTCTCCATAGTGCCTTCTATACGACCCTTATCCCGGAATCACCACAATAATAATAATAATAATATTTATATTAGTAATAATAATAACAACAATAATAATAGTGCTCCGCCGAATTCTCGCTCCGCCGAAGATGTCGTCGTCGCCGGGAAATTGTGTCGGAGTGGCGGTGGTGGTAGTGGTGGTGGTGATAGTGTTATTAGTGGGGCGGGCGGAAACGGCGGCACTCACAATAGAGAAATTCGGTGGAGAGACATGAAAATGATTCAAGTGGGCAACGACGAAGACAACAATTCTTACTCTTCGCCCGACTCGGGCCTTCACCGAGACTCGCCGGGAGAGGGCGAGGACGAAGACGTCTCCCCGAATAAATCGACCAGTCCGCCGATTTCCCTGTCCTCGAGGAAACAGCCCCAGTCACTCATTCCTCTCTCGCTCATCCGGGCCAGATACAACCACAATCAACACCGAGGGGGCGGGGACCCGTCGCCTGGGCCTCCCAACGCCGCCGCCGAAGAGGACAAGGCCCCGGCGCCAGATCAAGTGAAAACGAAACGTGCCCGCCTCGAGGAAATGGTAACGAATATCAAATCCTCGAAAGACCGGACGCGGCGGAATTCGGGGGACGACGACTCGTCAGGCGACCATGTAACATCTAGTGACGAAGTGACTGACGACGGCCCGACGGACTTGCGCAATTCCGCCTTCCGCAACGAGTCCCCGCTCGAAGCAGCCAAGAGGGCTGCCATCAATCTTAACTTGTCTCGGGACGTTTTTCGGGTTCATGACGAAGAAGACATGGACGAAGAGCCATGCAATCTAGTCTGCCCCAAATCCCGTGGCGCTTCTCTCAGTGATACGCAAAACTTCGATGCGTGGAAAAACAAAGTGCCTCAAAAGACAATGCAGCCTCTGTCGCCGTCGGATGCTGCCAAAATGTACGGCGTCGATCCGGAGACGTACCAACAGCAAATGATGCAACTGCAACTGACCTCCGCTGCCATGTTGGGAGATCCCGGAGGACTCCTTAAGGCCATGGGAGGCTACCCTCCTCTCGTTTATTTAGGCTACTACTCTCAGCTTCTTCACAGTTTCCAAGCTCAGGAAATCCTTCGCCAATACGCCATGCAGTCACAAAATATTACTCCAACCGTTAGTCAAGGCGAAAAGGTAAACACCCTTTTTTTACTCCACCATAAAAAGATTTTAGCAATTTGTATGACACACTGTCCGATAACGTTAGGAACGATAGCAATTTGTATGACACACTGTCCGATAACGTTAGGAACGATAACAATATTTAAAAATTAAAAAGATAAAGAGGCCAGGAAGGAAGGTGGCTAAAATATTTAGATAGCAACTTGTTAATAGACTTGATTATTATGTCTAGCTCCCATCCATGTGTCCTATCCATTTAATTTTGCGACACAATTGTAGTAAATACATTTTTGTTAGGTACCCTAAACAATTCTTTCCCGACACAAATCCATTTACGTTGAAATGCATTCCTTGTTGATAATAATGTGCTTGTGCTAGCATTTTTAAAACAACCCCTCTTTAATAAAAAAGCACAGAAATGGTATACAATTTGCTAGAAATTAGAAAAATAAAATATTTAAAGAGAATGGTACGCACAAGCTGCAATCGTGCCAACCTTTTGTGTAATCTTGAAAGGTATGGTCAAAGTCAAAGGATGTGAGTTCAGATTACAATGTGTATACGAAGTTGCGTGTGAGGGCTGAAAATTGAGTCAGAAGGAACTGGAACGTGTCTCTAAGAAGAAGTCGAGCGAAATGAAAATGAAAGTTGGAATAAATAATATTATTATTGTAGCTATATATTTCTAAGTAGGTCTATCAATATGCAGTAGCCATCAAAGAGATGCGTATAGCTAGGCATTTTTAAGGATTGTGTGAGTATAGGGAGCAGAAAGTAGTGTAGGTGCCTGCCTCTCATGTAAATATGTATGGGTATATATCAGTAGGAGACAATAAAGTGTAAAGGTTTCCTCGTGAAGGTTGCTCAACTTCCTTTCCGTATATTTACACGCGGAGATAGGTTTACGTAAGGCAGCTATTCTTATCTGGACTGGTTGTTGGGTTTTTTAAAGAGGTCTGGATATAGAGAGAGGCCGGGCAGGCAGGGTCCTTGTCTCTGGAGATACATACATAGCTATAGAGTATAGGGATTAGACGGCAGAAAGTAGAAGTGGAGAGATAAGGGTTTGCTCCCTTGGGCAGAGTAAGTCTTCATAAAATTAGGCAGGGTGAAGGGAAGAGCGAGACCAATGACCGCGTGGCATGTGTGCATTCCTGCTATGCTAATCCTGCGTGGATGATGTGAGTTACGTAAATAAAAAGCGTTGTTTGTGTGCAGAGTCCAAGTGTTCCTCGAACTCTGGGGTCTTCCGGGTACAATTGCCGATCTCCCTTGTCTCCCGCGTCCTTGAGTGAGGGTCCGACAGGGATGGACTCGGACGGGTCAGTAGTGGGTCAGACGACCCCAGGAAGTGCCAATGGGAAGCGAGCGCCTCGTGCGATGACCGGGCGACATGTGCGGACCGGGACGGGGGCCTCTCCGTCCACGCTGCAGACTCTTCGGCAGAAGATCGAGGAGAGGCAGCGGCTGAAGGCTCAACAGGTCCGCAACGACGTCGTCCTCCAGTCTCACTCGAAGAGCAATAAAAGTTTAAAATATTCTTCGAAGAAGTCGAAGAAATGAAGCGGAGGAGAGAGGAACCTCAACAGAAGCCAGTGGAAACAACTCTTGTTCATCTGTAGACCTAAGTTACATACTTTTGATACATTATCATTATTATTATTTATTAGAGGATTTCAGTTGTTAATTTAATTTCGTCGTATCATGTACTTACATACTTTTGTTATTTGCAGTAGCTAGCTAGTTCGTAGTTGACTTTGGAGTAGTAGACCTTGTGTCGGTAGTACTTTAGTCCAATGCATTTGGCTGTGTCATGTCCTTTGTATTTTTAGCGTAGATGTAGAGTCGTACTTCAACGGTTGAATGACAATTCATATATTACATTTAGTAATGTCCTAGTGCTTAGAGTAACCACCTAATACATAAATACCTACCTTCTGTTTTTCAGTTAGAGACAAAACTAAGCGCTCCTAGACTAGACAAACTGTTATTTACATTTCATCGATGCATTATTATTACATAACTCATATTATTATTATTATTATTTACTGCTGTAGAGGATTCTGCTCTTGTCCTGTCCTACCTGGACAATTATATTTAATTTTAATTTACGCTAGTGAAGCTATACAGTGAATTTATTTAAGTAGGTAGCTACATAATCCTAATTAAGAAATACTAAATTATCTAGGGTGGGTACTCGACGTCTTGAAATGTATGTACCTGCTTACATGAGCAGATTAACAATTATATTATTAGATTAGAAGAGCCACATTGATGTACCTACTTGTATTGTAGACTTAACAGTAAACGTTATTAGTAGTGAATTTAGTCTGATATAAAATTAATTATTTAAACTAATTAATTAGAATTACTTAAACTGAATACTTCCATACTACCTAACCTAAGTAATTAGAGTTATTAGACATACTATTATTATGCATAGGTACTTGAGGTGACAAATTAATACTTATTAGATTATTATTATCATTGTCATTTGGGGACTGTCCAGTATATTTGTACTATATTAAGATTTGTCGAAAAGGAATGCTTAAGACGCCGCAATCTCATCAACTCAACTCAATAATAGATATGTGTGGAATATACCTACAAGCATTCGGTATATTATCATATATTATTTAATTAAATACTTATACTATACCGTCAAGTATACTATGTAGAACATTAGATTTTTATACAATACTAGTGTAGTATTTTTGCTTTTAGTATTCAGTGAAATTACAATATAGCGATACGATATGGCTCAAGTGAATTTGAAAACGCTCTCTTGCACCGGGATTTGCAAGATTAAAGTACCTACATACACACAGTACAGTAGATGAGAGTAAGCAGATTAAATTAACTTTGTACTAAAAGACGAAAGTTAGATGTCAATTGAGAGAGTGATCGTCGTTCGTAGTGTGTAGGCGAATGAGTGGCAGAATGTTTGTATTCGTAATTTATTTTGCATTTGATTCCAGTGTTTATGAATGGGACCTAGTGCCACTCGAAACTAAGAGAGAAACATTTGTTATACTGTCCTAAAGGGATACCGACATTAAATATACATATTTCTAGTACTGTGAGTTAAGTACCAATTTATACAACTGCAAGACAATAAAAGAAAAAAAAGCACTTGACGAGGAGAAAGCTGTGTATTAGGATTACAAATTTACAACGAAAGAAAAGAAACACCATCAGATTATAATGAGAGAAGGGAAAATATTTTTGTATTTGCCAGAACCAATTTGAATGCCATATAAGGTCCACGATGCAAAATTCTAAATTTTAATTTCTGAATTGGACAAAGAACCGGATGAGAGATCAGATCGGACTACAGAGAAAGAAACTAGAATAGAAAGGTAGAACAACGAACTTGAAGTTTATTGTTAGTAAAGTAGTGACGCATGTAAGCTAATATTATAATGCAATAATGGGAACGTATATAGAGGGAACATTCTGGTTAGTAAGTATCAGTAGGTATAATTATGCTTGAGTTTGGGATCAATTAAATAAATGCTCGACGTTTGCTGTAAGTAGAGCGATTAAGTAGTGAGGACCTGTTGAATATTCTAATTTCTGATACACTAAACATAGGTAAATAAGATTTAACGACGTTGGTTTACAGAATTTAGGTGTTTATGTTAATTGCTAGAAAGGTGACTGGTGTTATCTGTACAAGTATAGAAAAGAGCTCATTCATTCCATTACTAAAATGATATTAGCTACGTGCAACTGAAGCGGAAGAAAGCAATGAAAAGCTTTCACGAATTGTACTGCGGGGAGAGGAAGAAAGACAGGATCTACTTTTAGATGGGAGAGAAAATCTCTGTGTGGAGCCTTGGTCTTGGTAAACATTCGTAAATTAGATGTTGCCATTTAAAATAAGATTAGTAGAAAGTAGAGAGAGGAGAGAAAGTGAAATTCTTATTATAATCTTATCCGAATAGAATTCTGCATTGATAATATTTTACCAAGATTAGTGAAGAGAATAATCATAGTAATATTGTAGTAAGAGTACAGATACATTTTTATTCCACGAATCCTGTCTTGCTGTTGGTATGTAGCCGGGCGCTCTCGTAAGTCCAACGTGCTCACAACAGATTGTTCAACAAGTCAGTATTGAAGCATTTATAGGTATACATGTTTCTGTTATTATTAAATACATACTGCTATAATACTATTTACTACTTATCCTATAAGTATACATACATACATACATTACATAGAATTATATTATAATTACATGCATTAAAAGATACTTAATTAATATATTTCATGTTTGTTTTGAATACAAAGATGAATACGTAACGTTAAGTACGTTGTGAATGGCCATATCCCTGTTCATCCTGTTGTTACTCCTACCAAAACCAAATGAATTCCTTCGCAATGAGCATTCCGAATAAATAATATCAATGCAATTTTCCCATAATAATTCTCAGACTCCCATTTATTTATTGCATCAGTGCTCTTTTAATAACATCTCAGAATATATTTTAATTGCAATTAGTTCAATGAAAACATGCTCTAAATTAAATTTACTCACAACATACCACCAATGTAGATTTTGTAGATGCGTACCTTACAAAATATTGCCGATTGTAATAAAATACGAGAAATTTCCAGAAAGACTGCCAATTGTTTTTTTATAATGCTGCTAAGTAGTAGGTAGTAGGGGATTGAATGCTTTAACATATATTAAGGCGTGTTATTTTATGCACAGGTGAGTTCACCTATAAAAATGAACATGCTAAATATGTAAACTTCCAAGGAAAGAAAGAGGTTAGGTGCGTGAACGTGTACGTAAAAATATCTAGCTAGTAGGTACACTTATTCTGATTGGATTTAGGGATGAGGTGGTTGGTGGTGTGGTGAGTCATCATCGAAACTGAAGACTTGAAAAGGCCAGAAGACACGAAGAATAAATACATACATACATGCGTACAGTGCACAAAAGCGTAACTTCCTTACTAAGAAGAATTCTGCGTTAACACATTTTCATGTTATCTTGTTATTGTTTGCCTACTTATGCGTTCAACTCTTGGGTGTGTGATAAAACTGCAAGATTGTGCATAAAAGGCATCTCTGGAGCCATGTCATGATTCCACATTTATATTCCACTTGTATTTGTAGACTGGTGTGGTGCACTATAAAATAGGGAAGTGCTCGAGAGATGCAAGGAGGAAAGTGTGTGATTGTGTGGGTCCATTGACCAGACGAAACGAAGCCATGCAGCCAGGCTAAATAATCTCATTGTAAGCTAACTAAGTCAGGTTCCAGGATTGCCAACAATGAAGATGCTTATTGAGGAGAGACAAAACATCAAAAACAGGAAAAGAACATTCCATTGTGAATCAAAACCCACCTGAGTTAAACTTGAGAACTAGTTTTGTGGTATTTGGTTGCTGATCGCATAGTGCTATAGGCAAAAGTGCAAAGCCCTGCCTGGCCATGCCATGCCATACTTACTCCACTCCACGACGGCCTCACTCTCCTCTTTACCATAATACATGTGTGCATTGTACATTTTATTTACTGATGCAATAGCTAAGCTTATGGAACCTAACCAATTTCAATCCACTTTCCTACACAAACTTATTCTTCTTCATAGCCTACAAACATACACGCATATGTATTTAAATGCATACAGACAAGTCAAAACCAATCCAAGTAAAAATATTACACGATCACGTGCAGTTCGACTACACACTCAAAAATTCTCATACTCATAATCCACTATCTAGTAGATGCCTTACATTTTACATTATAGCTTCCTAAGGAAATTACACAGGAACCAGATCCCCAAATCTAATACCCAAGAAAATCAAACATGTTACACAACTACACACATGATCTTCAGATCTACATACCAAGGCATACAAAGAAAAACCCGTATTGTGGACTATATACTCCCAAATTCACATTAGAGCTGAGGCTCCTTCTAAATCAACGTGCTGCGGATTGCGAAGACGCTTAGTAATCAGATCTCTAAATCTTAAATTACCCAGAAAATAATATAAATGCATCCACCTTAGATAAATCAGCATTAACTACATAAAAACTAAAAGCATATTATATAGGTACTAAGGTACTTATATGTGGCAACTTTTGTATTCTTTATATATTTTTATGCATTGAAGGCTCCTTTCAAAGTCCATGCGGCGACACAGTAGATATTGGTAAATCTGCTGGTTCTTTCATAATTGCAGTTAACGATTTGATCTCGACCCTCAGCACAAATTCTAACCATAAATTCAAATAAAAATAATGGCTACATTAAGCCTTGACTAAAAATAAGATGCCACTGGCGTCCCTGAAACCATCCACAGCAAAACTTCAAGTTTCAAGAAACAAAGTTTAATGTATGCTGGATAATTCCAGCTCAGGTTCAATGACCACTCCGTGTAAGGACAAAAATAAAGAGCTATGTCGGATAGTGCAGCTTGGTGTAGGATGGTTCCTTGTTGGGAGAGACTTGAGAATTTGGGGGTCCTGGTGAAGATCTCTTCCTGAAAGGACAGGTGCCTACTGACAGCTAATGATATTTTTACTTTGGCGAGCGGGAGGGTAATAGTCCTGGTATATAGCACATAATAATCGAGTGTTGTCTTCCCTTAATCCTCGGCTAAGACTGGGCTAAAGTTGAAATGAAACTGGTCTGACAAGGAAACTGTTGTATAGTGGAACAAGGCATGCCGAGCAAAATCTTTGATTTTTCATTTCACATGCAACATTCAGAATTGATATTAAGTCTGGCCGACTGTCCTACATCATTCTTGTTGCTTCACTCACTTTACCTTTGTTTGCTCTTTGCGTCTTGGATTTGCCTTCGTTTGGCCACTTTTTCATTTCACCTGGCCTTCTGTCTTTTTGTGCAGAAGAGTGGAGAGGAGATAATGGAGAGACATGTACGAAGCCAGCCACTGCTGGCTGATCATTTTCTAATTTGTATGAGTTGCATGGGTTTGCTTTGGTGGGATTGGAATTGGAAGTCCTAGTTCAACTCAATGGATATTTACATCTTCTTTGCTACTTACTTACTTAGGTATATTTTGCATTCTTTCGCCCACTATGATTCTATAATTTCTAGTCCTATAACTATGACAGACTATCGTTAACTTTTATTACACGATTACATTTAACATGTGTCTCTCATCTGTGCACACACAAAGCCAAACCTTAGGAGGATGCCTACATGGATCCATCTACTTACTTGGCACTGCGGCGCTGCTGCGTTGCTTTAGTTGCCATTGCCTTCCAAACAGACTTGCCTAAAACTTTCTGTCTGCAAATGCAAACTATTCGACTCCTCCTTTTCGCTTCTAGTCTACAATAATATCTCCTATGGGTATATCCTCTCGGCCAACATCCTACAATACTATCCTGCCTGCCTCCCTCCATTTTTATTTCTTATCTACAAGATCCGCTATTTCAATCTCTGCTAAACTATCAGCTCATTTTATTAACTGAGTTTCATTATGGAAAACTGGTGCATATAATATTTTACCAGTGTACATATTTATATAATATTCTTACTTTTTATTATACTATACTTATATTATGCTTAAATGGGCTACCCAAATTGTTAAATACACATGCGTGCATTGTGACGTCTTTATGTAATCGCACCATAGCTATAGTCATCAACCATTATATTAATCAAGTAAATAATATGGCACGGCGGGTTAACATGAATACGGAAAATTAAAAAAATTGGGATTCGTAAGTTATATTATGATGAAAGCTATCACTCCGTATACAATCTAACCATAACTTTTACATCTGTAGACAGGTAATTTCCAGAAAATTCTTGTAAATATAGCAATCAGCAAAAAAACTGTCAAGAGTCAAGAATGTATGATATGGGACAGTATGGTATTCCTAGTTGTCAATTTGTCATCTTTTTATAGTCCGAGCCGTACTCCGTACTACTACTAGTAACAGTTTTTTAAAGAATCTTCTAATTTAGCCCTTTCAGATTTTGATTTGATTTAGGTAGCAGTATAATAATAATAAATGAGCAACAGTACACAAATCTTATTACGCATTATTATTGTTTGTGTTGTTTAAAAACTAGCGTTTTTAGTGCACTTGCATTGCGAAATAATGAGAAGTAAAGGAAAAACGAGGCATAAATCGTATTGTTTGTACTTGTTGATTCAAGACTGAGAAAGAATTAAGGTACATTTTATTAATTAGTCCTATGTAGTATTAGCAGTAGTGTGCTTATTGATCGTTTCTCATCATACACAATCAAATTGCAATCAAATCATTTGATAATTCCCGATTATATTAAATTGACAGCTCACAAAACAGAAAAGAATATCCTATTCTACATTTCCTTACATAATACATATACAGATAATAGGGATTACTCCCTCCCATATCCGCGGGAATTATACTCCTATGAGAACAGACATTATCGCAGTTTGTTTGTCCTTATTCGAAAATGAGTTTAACCTAAGAATTATAGAATTATATTTCATATAATATTATAGCGCATAGCGTAGAGATATGTACGATGCGTATTAAGAGCGAGGTGGACATTGATTAAAAGACAGTGTCCGTAACCAGAAACTTAAAAAAAGCAATTTCCCAAGAGTATGTCATGTTTTTAGTGGTGGCAGGGATTGTTGTAGGCAGAATGAGAGACAGCCATTAGATACATGGGGACAGGTATTGTCAGGTGTGGTGTGTGTATGTGTAGAGTAGAAACATTATTTAGAATGCGCTAATATGTACGACCAATTTAAAGTTATACAAATGGGATTGGAAATGAAGCTACGTGTCTCTTTTTCGATCGCAACAAATGAGTTTTGTATTTGTGAGTGCAAAGGGGCAGAAAAGTCAGAGGCAGAAAAAACAAGGCCATTGATAATGGAATTTGAAGTGGATAAACGCAATTGTGGAAATATTTATACGGAAAGTCTATGCTAAAAGGAGATCAGGATGAACTGTTGTGAGTAATAGCCTTTCTCGTCCATAATAATTCTAGCTAGCTGCATGAGTATGTACATAATGTACGTACTTACGTATGTAGGGATTATTGTAATGATATACCGTGTACGACGCAAGACGCAAACTGTACATTCGACTGGTTGTTTACAAAGTTATATTAGTGGTCAGAGATAATTCTTGAGTCAGAGTACTCCTGAAATACCATACAGGGCCACAATTGTCTTCTTTTCTTCCATTACATTGAATTCCCTGTTGCGGTCCTTCAATAAAGTCTTGTTATTACAAGTAGTAAGCCAACCAACAGGTAGACTACATATTAATGCCAAGCTACTGTAACTACTACAGCTCGACCAAAGTCGAGTTATTTGATTATTTATACACATAGACACATCAAATGATAGATGGATGTGTAGGGAATGAAAATAGTAGATACGAAGCCAGGTAGAGTGGATGCCCACAGAAATGCTCAGCCAAGGAGTCAACTGTATTCCTCAGAGATATTAGTAGCTATTCTTCAAAAAACAGAGGAGGAGGCAGAGAGAAATGAGATGCAATTTCACGTCAGCAACCGTAATTGAGATGGACTTGATTTGTTCGTTTAACTCGTTTCTAGGTAATATGGTACGTGACACTGGTGCAATGCCTTTCAGTATCAAGAAAAGCAGAAACTACAGATTCATGTGTCTGTATGATTGAGTTGATTTGACTTTGGGTCACATCCCATCATTCTTCTGTGAATCATAAAATACGAACAAATACCATAAGAGAACATGTTAATGTGAATATATAAATACGAAATAGGACTCGCTAGATGAGATAAAACCAATGGAACCCAACGATATCCAACGTATCTACGTAAACACAACTAACTCATGCAAAAGTTAATAATAGCACATGCTGCTGAGCCACATAGGCACTACTTTTATTACGAGCTTCACAAACCTGTTTGCCTTGACTTGGCGCTTTGCATAAGAGCTGAACTGAAGATGAAGAGCATTGCCATGCCAAGACACGTAATACGCCAACCTGGGCCCAGTCATCGTACATAAGGTCCAGGCCAAGGCAGGTAGACCCTGCCTAAACATGAATACCTATTTGTACTTTTAATACTTACAAAACTTACAACTATCTTTGCAAATAGCAACTATACATGGAACATACATACCTGAGCATACATTTATCAAAAACTCACTCCCCAACTACATACTTCTTAGTAGTGGACAAAGATTCATTTCTATATTATTATCTTCTTTATTTCGGCAAAAGATAAAGTCATCCACGTAAAGGTATACTACTTTCAAAGAGTTCTATTTAATAGCAGGAATAGGGAAATATAAAAATCTGCTTTGAAACAGTTTAAATAAAAATCATTTTAAATTAAAAAAAAACAGTTTCCATTAAAAAAAACAGTTTACATTTTTTAAAAATCTTTTAAGACAGAAATCCAGAAAAGATTTTCAGTTTGGAAATGAATACCTTTATGATTTTTTTACCTTGAAATTCTATGCCGTTCTTAGAAATAATTAAAAATAGTTTTTGTGATACAGTTTTTACCAAGGACACAATTCTGTACCTAAGCGCCAAAGGAAACATACATAAAAATTATGAGAATTTTGTATATAATCATTCGAGAAATTTCATATAGTAATGTTAATGCTAGCAATATACTTACAGCAGGAAATAGTGTACTTCATTTATTTTTATTACCTGTCCTGTAGGTTGGTATTTGTGTCATTTCAAAAGTTCCTTCATGAAAACGTTGCCAACATGACGATCATAAAATAATAATGGAGGAATAACTGTTACTGTTGAGTATGGATCAAAATAAACATCTTAATTATAACTAGTATTTGTTTCCGTCTAACGAAGAAAAGGTATACACTCCATTTTTGTTTTCATGGAAAAGCCTTAGTTGGCAACTTAATAGACAAACGCTGTGTTGCCGAAGAGCAACTTCTCATGAATTTCTAACTTGAGTTCCTTCTGTTGATAATTCATATCCAGGGCTGAATAGAGAATTACATACTTTTAATACTTTATCATCAACGCTATTTATATACCAGGAATACAGATGCATCCGTATAAAAAAGAATTACGCAACTGACTGTGGAAAGACCTTCCACCTAATAAACAATTCTGGGTATTAATAATTATGGACGCTCAGTATTGTTCAGTTGCGTGTGTGAAGTAAAATTTCAAAACAAGTGTACACAAAATACATAGACATCACAACCAGGTATAATAAATTACTTTCCGAAGCAGTTCCAGAGTACCGTCCGTTTATAGCTAATACCCAACGTGTAAAGATTTTTATTTCTTCATCTATGCATAGAATATATTTATTGTAGCTCACCTAACCACATTTAATGTGAATGTGAATTTATATGCAGACATTATGCTCTTTAATCACGAGCTGTAGTAATCTAGTAATAGTAATTGTATATAATATGTAAATATATCCAACTTCAACAATTCAGTGCATATGAAAAAGTGTATTCACTCGGATTTTGTTTTCTTTTGTCTTCATCGCTTTTACTTTCCTTTATCATTCTACAAAACTACCCACAAATACCAAAAGCACTCAATGTTATATCGTACTTAGCTATACAATAACAACATAATAATATTATTTCTAAAATTTGTAGTTATACTGAACATTACAGAAAGTTTACTCTTAAGGAATTTTTGAATATTACAATAATTTTGATTTTGGAAATGCATTCTCAATCTCAACTGTCAACTACAACTTTCTAAAATTATCTTTAAGGATGCAAAAACTTAAAATTTCTCAGGGAGCAAAGATTAAAAAATTTCTCAAAGAGGCCATTCTCAAAATTTCCAAAATTTCGCAAAAACTTCCAGAATTTCTCAAAATTTCCCAAAATTTTTCAAACTTTATTATTTTTAGTACTGAAATTTCTCAAAGTTTTCTCATTTCTCAAAAAATCTCAAAATTTCTGCGATTTAGCCGGCGGCACCAGCCGCCGGCAAAAAAGTTTTTGGACTAATTTTTGAAAAAATGGCGGATTTTTCGAAATAATGGTGGGTTTTTCAAAAAAATGGACCATTTTTAAAAAATGGCAGGTTTTTTTTTAAAAAAATGGCTTTAAAATGTCTCAAAATTTCGTCAATTTCTCCCAAAAAATGTTCAAATTTTACAAAAATTGCTGTAATTTCTCAATAGTTTATCATAATTTCTCCAAATTTAGTCAAAATTTCTCAAAAATTGATCAAAATTTTCCAAAAACTGGGTCAAATTTTGGGAGAAGTGTCTAACTTGTTTTAAAATAAGATATGTACATAGGGAGGTTAAATAATGCGTTGGCATCGGGAGCAATGCTCCCGTGATCGCTGAGTTTTTGCATCTAAGAGATTTCAAGTAAAACTGCTTTATCTGTATATACTTTTTTGGCTGTACTAAACTCCGCGATTTCATTGGAGCGAGCTGGGAGCGCCGCTCCTATGCTCCCAGGCCCAGGAGTTTTGCATTCTAGACCGTTTCAATGTTAAGTTGCCTATCGGGCGGGAGCATGCTCCTTTGCTCCTAGACTTTTTGCATTCCTGTAAAGGAATTTAAAAAAATTAATAACAGTAAGCAATAATATATCTTTTTACGTTGACAGTACTTATTGTTTGCAGATTTCACGTTTATAGATTAATAATTACTCTTTGGCTAACGATTCTACTATTCTACACTGAATTACTGTACTCGTCCCAACCCAAGCTAATTTGTTAATTGTAAAAAAAATCTGTATCAATTTTTACTTGCTTCATATACATATTGATACTTGTCGGAAGTTTGAAAATGTTAATTCTTTTATACACACGAATAAAAGATTTTAAGTAAAAGATTTTATGATTTGCTACTAATAGAGCTTAGAATTGAAAATTTTGCGTTGAATTGGCTGCAATAAATATGGCGTCAGAATCAGAATAATAATGTTGAAAATTGTCTAATTAGTAATAAGTGTATATAGATGCAGAAAAGATATTTTCATTTTCCATGGAAAATGAAAATAGAAAATTTTTACTTGTTTGTCTGGAAGATTTTATGGTATAAGTATTGTTCATGTGAACAAGTAGTGCCTTTTTCTGTATATTAGAAAGATTATTTTCGTTTGAGCGAAAAGTATCTTCCCATGACATGTACAACAACGCAGCAAGGCTCATTCTACAAAGACCTAATATTTTTTAATACCTAAGTAGAGGGTAGCGATAATATTATAAATATTCATAGTTATATATAATGTACTGAAAATCCTTGGAGTGAAGCTCATATAGGTAATATCTGTTTCTCCACTATATCAACCTGACACATGGTCAAACGAAAGGAGCCAAAAAAGTTGCCCGCCACTCTCGACGAAAAGCTTCTCCAAATTCTCCGTATATCGTGACCATAACATATACGTGTTCACCTAAAAAACCCATCTATCTATCTCAGTACATATGTATAACGAAAGGAATTACCTATGTATATTATGTAACAGTATAAAGTATAAGTGATAAGGGTCAAACGAAACATTATTTTAGAACAGCCTAATCGCGGAGCAATCGCACAGTATAAGTCTGATTTCAGGTTAGCAAACAATAAGTTGTCTTATGTTTTTGGTATAAGTTACAATATGTTGCATTATTGTATTCATAGTCTCCGTGCAGTTATTCCTGAAGTAAAATTCCCAAATAAATATAGAAAACTCGACTGTCTGCTTTGATATTCGTGTGTGTGTGTATGAATGTTCTTTTCATGTAGGTTTTTTGTTCCGTGCCAAGCCAAGCCTGCAAACGAACTTCGAAGCTCCGACTTGGTTGGACTCTGAATATGAATTTCTAAATATGAATGTGTAGCATGCACTTAGCAAGCACTAAGACAATGATCAAGTTTTTATCAGTATTTTAGCCCTTAAGAGTTGTTCATAAAGATACGCGAGGGAAAAACTCAATTTTTTGTATTGTTTCCAGATTTTCTGTTCTGTACCTAATTTCCCTAACTCTTCCAAGGCGTAAATTACCACTTTGTCTGCCTGGGTACCTGCATATGCTACTTCTGGGAGTATTTAAAATATAAACATGAGCAATAATAAATAGTATACACATAAGCCTTTGCATAGCTAATGGGCAATTATGTTACATAGCGAAGCAAAAACACAAGATAAATTATGAACTACTTAAATATTTTTGATTTTCCCTGCAGTTCATAGGTCAGATTCTCATACGCATGGAGGTTCGCCGCATATTTCTTAATAAAAATAGATAAAGATCCACATAAAGGAAAATGGACTGGTAAATTAGGAGCGGCGAAACAGTTAGCTAATGATTCTCATTTTCTGTTAATGTGCAAACATTTTAGCTCAGTCAGACCGGTGCATTTTTATTTTACCTGTAGAGCACTTAATTAATTTTCCCAATGTTGCCACTGTCAGTCTGAAATATTATGCATATATCCACAATAGTGATAAATAATAGTTTCAAATGCACTAAAATCAGCATTGTTTTAACAAACGGGGCCAACACAATGGAAATATATAGTCCATCATGTTATTATATGGCTTTGCTTTATTCAGATAGATTCCTAGGGTATGCTCGATATAATTGAAGCGAGGAGTACCTTCACCTGTCTACTTTTCTAATAGTCATGTTACGACCTAAAAGGTGCTCAAAAAAACTCGCACTTCCTATTGTTTTGCGCCGGCATTGTTGCAATACAACTGAGAAAAGTCAGGTCAGCACATTCATTTCGAAAGGGCGAACAAAGGACATATTTATCTAAAGTAAAGCAGAAATTATAATAAGAAATCACACAGTACTCAAGAATCTGTGAACAAATTAATATTGGTAACTTTGAGCGATCTAAATAAGCCGACATCAAGATATGAACATATTTTGTCTTTGCTAAATATCTAGCTAAATGGTTCTCAGAAGGAAAGGAAACTAGGGAATCCTAGCAGCCATTATATTTCTGTGGCTCATATAATATACTCATGATTATTTAGAAAAAGATTAGACGAGGCTAATTGCCTGGCACAAAAAGAACTAACAATAAGCCAAGATACGTACATCATAATACATCATACCGACAGGGACATATATTATTGTTATTGCACGTATACATCTATTTGTATTTATTAGGCAAGCTAGTACACGTACGAAATGGCTTTCAGATCCAAATGGATAGAAGAAAATAGAAGGTCGTCCAAAGTAAATTGAAGTCCATGTTCTCACAAAATGTTCAACTTTTTGACTGACTACTGGCCTGTGATTACAATTACAATTTAATTTGCTACATTACAAATTACGACATCTCCCTCACTAACAATTCACGTTTG
The DNA here is from genome assembly GCA_019776505.1 of Tomocerus nigrus. Taxonomy (NCBI): domain Eukaryota; kingdom Metazoa; phylum Arthropoda; class Collembola; order Entomobryomorpha; family Tomoceridae; genus Tomocerus; species Tomocerus nigrus. The sequence continues at coordinate 29,854 of JABASI010000352.1, forward strand.
CGTAATAATGACAGTTGTAACGTCTCTAATGGCATTGTTTTCTTTTCTACATCTATTCCAGTCGACTTTGGAAACTTCCTCGCTATATACACTACACTTCACGACATGCACTCAAGATATACTCTCCTACGTATCATCAAAGAATATCACTTAATTTCTCATCTCTTCCTTTTCAATTTCAACTGAGGAACTACCTTGTGATTTACATTTAGGAATTTACAGATACTAACTATTACTCTATTATGCTATAGTACTAAATCAGAATTTATGCTACGATTGCCACTTTTCCTATTCCCATTTCTTGCTCCAGTTTTGAATCGTCCACTATTACCATCTGTAATTTACTCATGTTCACATCCATAAAAACTAGCAGCAGAAACCATGCTTTTTGTGCCAACGTTTATTTATCCAAATAAAGCATTAAGCTACATACATAGGTCAGTAAATGGATAAGTACCTACTTTAATACGTGATCTACATGTAATATTACATTTAATATTGTAATGGGCTTGCAAATAACATGCGAAAGCACACAAACAGATAATTAGTGTTACGTAAACCACATATTATAAAGATACCCATATAGAATAGATAGAGGAGTCTAACATTAAAAAATAAATGCGTCACACATTCAAATTAAAACTGTGAAAATCCCTCAACAATACTTTGAAGTTAAAAATTATTGTCGGAAAGACACATTTTCATTTATTTCTTTAGAGCAAAACAATTTATTTTCGGATTTAACAAGAGCGTCAAGAATATTTTCTTCTATTTTCACATAAATCATGAAATAACTTTAAGTAGGTAGTTTCTTTATCATATTTATGATTGCAAAATCTTTTCGTAAACACAGGTACAACTACACTGAAATGTGATAAACTATTTTACAAAAAACCCATAGGACTTTTGTACTCCACTTTATGCTCGCTCAATTATAGCCATTAATAAAATCTGCAAATGTTTACAACAAGGAAACAAATGATAATTATGAAACTCATTGATATTTATCTATGTACATTTACGTATATATTTTGCTAATTCACGCATAGTCATTGCCATATCACAGATTTGTTCTTGAAAAAAGTTGATAGCGAATTGTGTGAACTTTTTCGACAGAGCTATAAAAAAGATCCTTCACTGAGAAAGGAAAACGATTACCTCTCTGCTTAATTAAACTATCTAGAAAATTAAGTCGCTTCTAACATCTTACTCTGAAGGAGATCTAAATCAACGTATACCTACATATGTACGTGCAATTTACAGTGACCAGTAGCGTGGATTAATTTAGACTTTTATTAACCACTGTTGAAATTGACAATTAAAGTTGGAAAATATGATTTACTGAGTGTACCTATTGGGCAACATGTTTGGTTTCAAGATAACTCAATTATAAATTACATCATATTCTCACTTTTCAATGTTGAATCAAGACTTCAATAAAAATCCATGCAGTTTAATAAATGTGATGCTATATTAATATGTACTATCTCTCAAAAGAATGTTTGTCAAAGGAAATCCTCTATTGGTGTAGTTGATCCGTTATAGTGGGAATCATTTTGAAATCCTTTTATTTATTCCTCAGTAAATAAATAATAATCCTTTAATTTACAGTTTTAATAGCAAGTACGCAGATATAACTACATAACACAAATCTATTTATTTGTACTTTTATCACAAAAAATATATCTTCATCTTGTACGCCCTTGTAGGGATCATTTTCGTGTAAAACTACGAAAATATGGAAAAACTAAGTAAGTTAAAAATTCTATGCTTGAGTGTGACAAGACAATCATTTCATTTTCCCATAATATGCAATTTTAGAAAAGCCACTTTTGCGATGGATTATGTTGTTTCTTTATTGCACAGGACGGCTAAGTAATTATTTTGATCGGACCGACAATCCAAGAAAAGTAACGTAAAGTTTGTACATAACTCTAAAGCAATTTAATTATTAGTAGTTGTTTAACTGCAGTCATGGATTAGCATAATAAAAGGTAAAAAAGCGTACTATCAGTGAAATGCGGCCAGAATACGTAATTGTGGCAAGTATTATTAAAATAGTCTCATAATGACTGTCTGGCTTTGCACAAAGTAAACAAAAGTGGCGTTTTGCTCCAGTTCATCCTCTGGATGGAGCTGATAAGTAAAGGTGAGTACGAAGGAACGATGCGATGGGTGGATTAGAGAAAACGAGAATTGTGTTCACTTAGGAGAAACATTTACAAATAGTGAAATAGTGTAGTATTTAGTATTTATGAGGAATGTTGGGATTGGAGAGGAAGGAAGCAGGCATCAAGTATTAAATGTAGCAAGTGGCAATAATTGGCTACGGACGGTGTGCTACGTCAGTGTGGCACTCACTTGTTAAATAGCAACCTCGGCTGCCTGGCTAGAATTATTCTAAGCCAAGTTTACTTTATGCTCTTAGTTAGTTTATCAAGATAATGGATCATAGAGTTGGCAGAAACAACTTTGTATTGGATGGATGCTACTACTGACTCCTACATAAAATGTAACTTTTTATATATAAGTAGTGGACCTGCATGTATTTAACAGTAATGTCCATAGCTGTAGGTAAAAGCCAGTACAGACACATTCTATGTACGCACTAGTATACACGTTATTATCATGACATGACTACCCGTTGAGAATTACAATCAGAAGAATGTTGCAAAAACCACAAATCAATTTCACGACTCAAACTAACACTAATAATTCGCAAGAATTTATGTTTACAGGTAACTGAATTTTAGATATGCTCATCGTAATGACTAAATGATGTACAAAATACAATGCACGGAGGTGCATTCCATTATATGACATGCTCGTTTAAAGTTTGCAATCCCATATCCTCTTTCTTGCCTGAAATAATGAGGATTTAATGCACAGCTAAGAACAATAAGCAAATATTGTTAGGATATGTACATAGGCAACATAAATGTTTATAGGACAATGTGTGTGTGTGTGGAATGGATGGAGTTAAGTGGAGTGGCCTGCTCTGACCAAGGCACGCTATTTAAGTACTCATTTCCCCTGTGCTATTATTTTGCCAGTGAAATATGTTATCGTATCTGTCAATTGACACCCATAATCAGACAAATATGACGTCGTTAATTACTCCCATCAACTTGACTCATCTATGCGGCACTAACGGGAAAAGATCTATTACAACTCGTAAAACGGACATGCTCGTATGTAATTTGCAGTTGACGAGATGGATGGAACAAAATAAACGACTCTTTTTAATGTTTCTACCCCTGTCAGTTCAGTAGTAAAGATAGCTCGCAGGCGGACTCTGCACGGATAATTCCAATTGAAAAGGACGACGTTGTTGCTGGGAGATATTCTCCTTCGTCGTCCTGTCTTCCTTTGATTTCCGTGCCTTTTTACTTTTCGCTTAAATACTTTACGAACATTATGACTTGCGAATACGGCACTAAGCCAGATATCTTTATAAGGACAAAAGGAAGAGTCCCCGACAGGATTATTACTACGAAGCATATAAAACAAGAAAACTAAAGTAAACCAAGTAAAACAGGACAATTTTAAAGGAAGGGCTGCCAGCTCATTATTCCATTCTCTTGTCTCTCAGTTTAGGACATTGTAAGATTACTTATTTCTTTGTGATACTCTTTTCTAGCTAATAATATCTTGTTGTACAGCAATAGGTAAGTAAGTACCTAGTAGGCACATTGCACTATGATTGCATCAAATTGCATCGGTGTGGGATGTAAGATGAGACTTTGTTACTCTTTCAGGCTCTCCTTTTACAATCTATATAATACAATATAATATATCGTACACTAGCTAGACGCTGTTATATACACGTCTCCTCTCGAATGCATCAATGAATTTACTCATCACCTATCCTATAATCATGAGTAATAATCAGCGAGGCAAAGGCAATGCGACAAAACACAAGATAACATGTTTTCTTCTTCATTTTATACTGCTCTTCTCAGTAAATAATGTAATTTCAATTGCTATTCCCTTCGTATCTAACTGAACCTGAGCGTAGCATCTCCAAACATAAAATAGGTAAATAACGATACTAGCTCCGTATACCTACACGTTTTCTTCTGTTAACACTACTAGCATAACTACGTAACTATGTACAAGTGTACAACTGTATCATTTTTTATGAATGACTTTTTATAGTGAGCAGAAAGTAGAGAAGGAAGATTGTCTCAGAATTCACACCGCCAACATAAATCTTTGCAGCCCCACCAAACTAACACCCGACAGAGTCGTCGAGGCCCAAATCACCAAACCCAAGAAAAAGGCAGATAGAGTACAGACAGACAGAGTTAGACTAAGTCTAAATTAGAAATAGAGTACTCCACTGCCATTATTAGCCATCGGTTGGATTATTATGGCTCTGAAAAACATTGTTTCACTGTTCGTCACTCTGAAAATTCTTTTGTGAGCCATTACCTAACGCGTTTAGCTCTATTCATGTAGGTACTTATAGTTATGTAATAGTAATAAGATAAGGCATCTACAAGTATAAGTACAATAATATTTTTATAAGCTAGTAGATATATGGAACTGATACTCAGAGCCCTACTACACCTTGGTACTAACTGTAAGAAGAATAGTTAACCTTTATTGGCTGAAAATATACAAAATTCTAGAGAGCGTTGAGTTTTTTGCTTTTATTAGCATACCTGTGTGCAATAAAGTCATTTGATGACGTAGACGTATGTAGAAATGTAACGAAGTATAAATCTGTAAATGAGTTTGTGTCTGTGCATCCTAATAATATTCATATGCGGCCAGTGAGTAGTCAGGTAAGAAATAAAGGAGCCAAATACAGGTATCTTGAGTTTTTAGCTCAGCTGGAGTAAAAGCAGTGGCTGAGATTGAAAGGAGAAAGATAATGATGCTTCCTTATGAACATAGTTTAGCTAGCATGCTCAGATTTCTATTAGTCTCTCTCTATCCGTGCACGTAGACACACAGAACAGACATTTATAACTCGTAGCATTTGCTTTGAAATGTAAATATGCGAGTAGACAAGATTAGGATATACTAGTAAGTCTGTCTGTCAAGTTCGTCGACTAAGTCCGCTTTATGTTTTGAGATGTGTTGTTTGCGTAAGTATAGAAAATGTTGCATTGTGTGTAGACAGAGAGTGGCCTGCCTGGCAATTCGATGTAGTAGGTAACGTAAAGGTAATCTAACAATAAGTGACTAGGTATCAGTAGGTATGTGAGTAGAATGATTTCTTAGAAGCAAAGTTGAAGTTGCTGGTTGGTCTAAATTACTAGTTTAACTTTTGCTATTGTTGTACGTGTACAGTTAGAGGGCAAGATATTTTCAGCCCAAGACCAGACCAGATTATCTATCCTTTATTATTTTTTAGTTTGCTTTGCTATTACTAACTACTATTCAAGCAGATTATAATGTGCCTGCCTGGCTACATGTGCATAGACAGAGCACATAATTCCACACACACACACACACACACAAGTCACACAACCCACCGTGCTCAGAGATGATGAGAGCAGAAGAAGAAACTAACTCACTCACTCTCCGTCAGCTAATGCAGATTAGAGATACTATTAGACAGACATGTCTGTGCAGCTATGTATCCATGTAATGTAGGCGCATATTATACACTTAAATAGCTAGCTTAAAAAATGGAAAAATTAGAAAAGAATGATTCTAAAGCTAGAGTTAGTTAAGTTCGGTTACCTGCCTGGCCAGATTTACAATATATAATTATTTATACATTTCAGAGATATGTACGTAGCTACCTAGCTACTTACTTGCACATAGTTTCATGCACCAACATTTACATTCTACAAGAAGCTGCTAGACACAGACAATGGATATATCTGGTTGGATCAGTGTGCACAAACTAAATGATATAGTTAGATTTGAATATCAAGCAAGACATTGCAATTTCAATAATTGTGTGATTCACTTTGCTTTGCCTCTCTTTTCTTCCTCTCCATCTCTCTCTCTCTATCTCCCCAATACTCACCAAACGAGAAAAAGTCAGAATCTGAAACGTAAACTAATGAGTGAGGGCCTATGAACCCACACATACACAAAATTATGCACATTATAATAACTACATAAATATACGACTGTGTCCATTGAAATCTCTTGACGGCCTCTTCTCAGAAGAACGTTGCAAAGCATCCCAAAAGTGGAAGCCTGTCTTCCCCAATCTCACAATCTCGACTGATACATTTATTATTCCTATATCTACTAATCTATTTATCTCTACATTTAATACAGACAGATATGAGACACCTTGCTGGCTCATTCTACTATCCCAAGAATTATAATATTATAGTTACCTACATCTGTTCACATATGATAGGCAGGTAGTTGCTTATTTTCTGGTTTCTTTACGTTGTCATCTTTTCATCTGAATATAAAGCAAGAAGTGGCTCATAAATCATAATAGATTTATCTGTAGCAATCGATGAAATAAATTGATAAAACAAACATCATGAATATAGACTGAAAAATTAGCTAGACTCATTTGCACTTGAAAAAGTGGAGTAGCCATTGGAGAGAGAGATAATAGTAGGAGGTCTGCCAAATTGTTTAACTGCTATGCATGTGCACTATAATAAGGCAGTGCAGTGTGGTGGTGGGGAAGCAAGAAGAGGAGAAGAATAGAAAAGTCGAGTGTGATGATGATGATGTGATGTGAGTTTAGTAAGTAATACAATGTAAGGAGTTAATGTGGCCGAGTGTATCTTTAACAAGTACAATTATACATAGACTCGAGTTAGGAACAAAGCAAGGAACAACAACAACGGTCACTGAACTGTGCCTCATGACATAACTAATTGCCCATTTTCCACAACAGAAAACAACATACATATCCCCAGACAGTAGACAGCTAACAAGAACAACGCAATGCAATTGAACGTGTAGGCCAGGGAGGCTACGGCTAATCTGACTAAAGCTCTTCCATCCATCCATCCACATTCATCTATTGCATTCCATGAGATATCATATCATAATATCATCATCCCATCCCTGCCTGCCTGGCCTGACTTCACTTTGCTAACCTCTTGCCTTTTCTTCCTTTCGTAGCTCTGGCTGGACTAACTGTGCATGCATCTTGAGTCTCTGCAGTGACGTCCGTCCGATCGTCACTCTTCTGCCTCCCTGCTCTCTGACCAAATATCACATTCCCTATTTATTCGCCACATTGCTCAGGATCAGAATAGAAATTATAGTCGCTCCTCCTTTTCCCTATTTCACTCCTCATCCTTCTTTTTAGTCAAACCACTTTTCATTATGACACTTCTTTATTGTACTTGCACAAGATAGAGGATATTACTATAGGATATAGCATAGCATGAGTAACTAAATCATGACATTGCATTGTGTAGCAAACATAGACTTTTGTCTTCTGTTGTGAGACTAAAGTTGATGGGCAGCCAACTAAATAACAAAATTAAATGTAAACGAGTTAGTTACTGCTTCCGACCATGTAAATAATGCAATAGTGTAAATTCATTATGTAAATGTAGCATTAAGCCTATTAAATCTCACTCCACTATGCATTACTATGCTAAATAAACTATGTAGCTTACATTTACATGGCTTACATGCTACTCTCAAACTCTTTCATTCCTCCACTAACATTTTCTAACATTCTCAATGTTCATTATTCAATCCCATTTGTCACTCGCATGGGAAAATTACTGTCAGTTCAGAGAGAATATAAAATATTCACCTTTCCCAATTTCATATCAAATTCTTTTTCTATCTTATGCGCCGAAACACACAAAGATAGCTAAATAATAAAACGTTGCTATAACTGTGATAATCATGAGAAGAATAATTATCTGCATCTACTTATCTTATTTATAAATGCTCATTAGAAATCTAACTACGACTTACAAAGTGTTATAACTATAAGAGATTACATATCAACATTTTTCACCATCACCACTCTAAATCATGAAACCTGTAGTACAGTCATCCTATTGGAACAACTGGCAATTTAGAAATATTTCCCTTGATAGGAATCGCATGTACTCGGAGCTACATAGCTATAATGTCACCACCATTGACAAAATAAAGAAGTGCCGCAACTATTATCTCAAATGAGCATTCAGTCAACTACGATTTGGTCATTTCACGACAACTACCTATCCTATAAGCTAATTTACCTGCGAAGGGAGCATTTGACCATTTATTTCCATGCTTTTTTTCTATTAAATACTCAGAAGATTCTTTAACGTAAACAAGTGCTGCTCGTTTATAAATTCCATGCAGTTAACCTGAAAAGATTTTGGCACAGCAGGCAGGTGTGTCTTCAAAAGTGAATTATTTCCGTGCGTCTTTAGGTTAGTGAAAAGCTACTTTACTGCCGCTACGTTTACTATTTACATGCACTGTGCACATTCATATAGTATCAAATCTAATGTCAATGTCAAAGTCCTTATAGATATCAAAGTTCATTGAATGCTTAGAGAAATGTAATATCCTATAAAATATGAATAATTTCGGTAAATGGTTACAAGCAAGAAGTATATTAAGTAGTTTACATTATTATGCTATAAAAATATTTAGGAGCATAAAAAATTTCTATTTAAAACCGCCTTAAACAAAATTACATATATATAAAAGCGAATTATTTTTTTAACCGTGCAATAATTAAAAAGTTGCCAGTGATTTAGTTATTTGGATATTTTGCCCGGTGTAGAACTGCTTACTGTCTGACTGACAGCTTGCTGCACCTATGACATACTACCGAAATGATTAGCTACGTATGTATTATAGAAATGGAAGGCATGAAAATATATACATATGAGACAATGAGACTGAGATGAGACAGATCCATATCAGTCAAGAAGACAAGAAAGTGGGGACAGTAAATAGCAAAGAAAAATTAGAATAGATGAAAATAGATAAAGAGACAGTGTGATACGATTTTTGACTGATTTATTCAGTCGTTCTTTTCTGTTCCTGTGTCGTGTCGTGGATATTCAGAAAAGAAAACAAGTCGAGTATCTCTGCTAACTACAAACAACCTATACACAATACTCAAGGGATGTAAATGTATGGACAGTGTTTCCTTGTGGACAGGCCAACTTCTTCTGACAGGACAACAGAAGACAAACGAGAAGAGACAATTCCGAGGCAGTTTCTTGTGTAATATTATGTAGATTAAATGGCCTTGAATTGGAATGAAGATGTGACACTGCACAGGACTTGTCTCTATCCTTACGGCTGCTCTGGAATTCCTTTTCGCAATTTCTCCCAGCAGGATGACCGGAGTCAAGTGAGCGACTTCACTTGACATTTACGCTATTCCCCTTTACACAAAAATCCTCCTTGACTCTCTTCATAATTAGCTGAACTTCACTTACCCACGAGAATCGAACTATCACAACCCATTCTCTATCCATTTTCCAGGAAAAGCTTTTTTGTTGCAGTTCTTTTGCTGACCATCACTTGGGGGCTGTATACAGATATCTACTTACCAAGAATATAGTAGTGGTCAGCTTATACATAAATATTTGGTCGGTTCCTTAAACTTGCCAAAATTTACTGAGTAAGTCATGTCTAAAAATGACCACCAAAATATATTACTTTTTAAAATGTATTTCGTAGTAACTGACAATGTTTTTAGTAATGGCAACAAATGTGCTTAGTATTTTAAAATTATTTCATTATTTATTTGAAGGAAATGTAATTTTAGTGTCAGCGAATAGGATGCAGATAAAAATGAATTGAAAGTAATAGTGGCGTTAGAGTATAACAGAATCAATTAATGTGGATGTAAATAAAAAGGGACATAAAAGGAATGATGCTCTATATGATAAAATAGTGTAAGAAATTAAGTGCATTTGCTCTAAGAAAGGTAGTGAAGTGGCACAAGCAGAACAGATCTCTGAGTTTGGCCGTGAGGCAATGTGAGGTCATAAGGCGGCTTTTCCCATAAAAGACAATCAGAAATTTCCACACTACTGTTAGAATCCACAAAAAGTCCATTGGGGAGATCGTGAGGCGTAAATGAGAGATTACGATGTATAACCCACCATTGCTCTGCAGACAGACACTCCGTTTACGTATGTGCCTACATAATATCTGTCTTCTCTTATAATATTATGTACTAGTTTTATGGACATAATATCTGGCCATTGTGCTGCACACGAATATTGTATGTATGTATATATAGGTACGTACGTGCTACGTTGAATCTCTGCCTGGCTCTTTCATTTCTCCTATTGCAGTAATACACTTCTTGTAATTCTTGTGATGTGATCTTCAACTCTTCCATAAGACTACTGTCTTTTACCAGAGCATAGCAACACATACGAATCCTGAGATAGCTTTTCTGTCTCTGTGTAGAATAATGTGAGTATGTGACGTGAGGAAGTCTAAGTAGAGTTCCTTTTCGGCTCTCTGCACTACGGAAACCTGCATTTAGTTTTGTGTTTTTAGGCATCCACTTTAAAAAGTAATCTCATTGTCAGCTCCACTAATGTAAGTCAATGCAAGAGAACTGAAGGAACAGCAGTAATGCAATAAGTACATCATACATAATAATATTAGTACTTACCTGTACAAGGATACAAATGTGTGAGCAATGACTAAGTTATATGCACATTTTTAATGCTACGGTTATCTACGGATGTTCTCAACTCCCTACATAGCTCTATAAAATCCTACACGCATATAAACTCTCGTAAGTGAAAATCATGAAAAATTAGGAAGGCCAAGAATAGTGGTTGTCAGTGTGGGGGAGTTGGCATCTTGTACTTACTTAGCTACTAAACGAGAGCATGGGAAGGAGCCCAGTTTTTAAACTCGAGTCAACACATACATAAAGTGGGAATGAAAATTGGTTGAAATCCGATAGCGTGTGATTTGGACAATCCCGACTCGCTGAGCTTTGTGCATTTCCATGGACTGTGCATCTTGGCGCCTCTTGTATTAGTACTGCCGAGAAAAAAAATCCATTTTGCTCTGCTCACTTGCGTAATAGTTAGCTGAGTTGACTTGGCTTGAGTGATATTCTCTTAGCTCTCAACTTTAACATTTCTTTAGCTTTTCTCCCTTTTGCCCATTCCCCTTTTAACCATTTTATTATAGCTGCTACCTGTGCGCACACCTCAATGTATTTCTGTACTCTTAATATTTTTCACTTCTATTTATCCCACTCATCTTCTGACAGAATAGTTACATATAGTCTAATAAAATCTAATGCAATCTTATTTGTAATAGGAGCAAGTAAACTGCATAATATTATGACAATAAAAATAATATGATAATTTTAATTCAATGACAGCATGACAAAATGGCTAGGAATGGAGAATCTATAAATTTGCATGGAAAAAAGTCGAGAAAAAGGAGCGGAATAAAGGAATAAAATCTGATTGCAATGAAAGTACAAAGCTAAGTAAATAATAGGAGGTGAGACTGTTTAAAGTGGTCAGAGAAGAGGCAGTTGTTGGAGAGTTGGACTGTAAGGAGCGGAAAAGTAAGAAGACATTCCGCATGGACATGTGTATGTAGCTACTCGTGTAGTTAAATATTATTTCCTTAAGGTTTAGTTCATTCAGATGAGATTTGTATCAGCCCCAAATGTTGCCTTACAAACATTTCAAGTTGAAACTCATTTATTGCATTAGCAAAAAACAGCCTCCCTACCTACATATTATTACACGAACGCATGAGACTCGAAAAACTGTGTCTAACTAAACTCTAAAGTCCAAGCCATATACAGATATTTGGAATAGGTACCACAAGCCACTGACTGCACTGCACCGGCTGTGTGTGGATTTGCGAAGGGTTAAGAGGACTATTCTAAAAATAACTTAGGCTGACCGACGGCCGGCAGTCGAGTTTCAATTTTGTAACATGGGGAGTATGAAAACCTCCAGTACCCCGGCCTTATGCTGTTGTGCTTGTAA